>JAFMPE010014008.1:4041-16411 GCA_024759925.1 Ficus religiosa | reverse complement strand
GAAACAAATACAAATCCATCCTTATTTTTGGTCAAAGGCATTTCAGAGCCAAACTTAGAGCTAATTTGACGAGTTTATTTATTCATTTTTTAAAATTTTCTCCAAAAAATCCCAAATGCAGAAATAAATAATAATAATAATAATAATAATAATAATAAATAATAATAAATAAAAAAAATCCTCCCTTCTTTAATCGACAACTACATATCTCTACTACCTTAGGGTTTCTGTCTTCTGTATTTTTTTTTTTTTAAAGATTAGAATCCGGTACCATCTCTTGATTGGTCATTAGATTTTCAATCTTAGAGACTGTGCTTTAGACTTTACAATGATGATTTTGGTGGTAGGGATGGCTCCATGATCGAAGGAAGTGCGTTTTGGCTTTTTCGTCATGTTGACTGGCTTGTCATTGAAGGTATTATCTTTATAGTTGGGGTTTTACTCCTTTTTTATTTTTTATAATTGTTTGTTTAAAAAAGGGGACGTTATTTCAACCAAGTAAGTGTTGTGTTTTGTTGCTTGTTTCTATTATGTAATAACAAAAATAGTCTCTCCACACTTCCTATTTTGTTAACCGTCCAATATATTAGGGTTAGTTCTATACGGAGTGACCTTTTTTGGGAGAGATCTCTTGGTCTAAATTGATGGAAATTTTTTATTGATTATAATGGTGTTGTTACAAGAGTTATAAGTGTGCTTGATAACTTATGTGCTTTTTCGGTTTCTGTTATTTGAATTCAATACATATTTTATTTACTTGTGAACTCTTTTAGAATTTATTGATGGATCCAAATATAATTTAGCTTAATTTTTTTTTATATTATGAGGCCATTTGCGTTTGTATTTTCTTAATTTATAATACAATTATCTCATTATATATATAGATAAAAGCAATTGAGTAATATATTTACAATAATGTATTGGACCAAACAGGACCCCATATGACTGTCGGTAGGACTAATTCGTTGTACAAAAATGTCTCTACTTAATCACAAACAAAAACAAATTGAAAAGCAATAATTAAATTTCAAGAGAAAAAACGAATGGAAAGAGGGTCCACAATTTGGTGGTGTATAGAGGAGAGCAAGTCCAAATAATTGGGCAAAATTAATGGAGTTAGTATTTGGTAGTTATAAGTAATACAATTTGGCGGGTAAAGAGGAAGATTTGGACAAATTGAAATTGCAAAACTTATGAAAACAGCTTTTAATCCCTTTATTTATTTATTTATTTTTTAACATCACACAAGTCATTGAATTCGCCTTCCACCGACAGAGAAGGATGCCATTAGTGGGTCCAAACAGCCTTCGCTGTCCACCTTAGCAGTCTCTTTATTTTATCTCTCTGATTTTTTTGTTTGGTTTTATTTTTTAATCACGTTCATGGCGACTGTGTTTTCTCCTTTTCCGAAAATACCCCTCAAGTATTATTATTATTCCATATATACACACACATATAATATATATATTCTTATAAAGAAAAACATACGTTATATATAAATTATAAACCTGCATTGCCTGGTAACGCATGAGATATTTTCCTTAGGAAAATAAACAAACGTGGGAAATAATAGATATAATTGTAAAAAGTTTATATATATTATTTTGTAAAGGTGTTTGACACATATTAACATTTGACCAATTTTTAATTAACTTTTGCATGTAGGACGAGCTATAGAAGGCAAATGTTTGATTTTCGTCTTTTTCGGTTAACTATAGGTGAAACGGCAATTTTCCGTTAACCATCTTTGAAAATCCATGGATATTAAACATAGAATTGGAATTTGAATATATATATATATATATATATATATATGAATGTGAAAAAAAAAATTGAATTTCTGATAGATAAAAAGAAGAGTCATTTAACAAATATTCTTTATTATTATACAATAACAACGAACAATCATTACTTATTTATGAATCATTACTGATTATAAGATTTGATCAACTTGACTATTAATAGGAAAATTATCAATGCACATTGATCTTTGATCAAGTTGATCCTCGCACTACTTTTATTATAATTTTTTTTAAAGGACACTATTTTTATTTTTAAACTAATAATGACAGAAAAAATACATCCTTTTTTTTTTTCCTGTTATGTTAAATGACTAGATTTTACGGATGATGATGAAGAAAATGTCTAAATGTACTCAATAAATATGAGATTTGTCAATTATTATAGTAAAAAAATGTATCAATTATTTTTGGTGGAGAATTCAAGATTTAATTTGGGACTTATTTAATGATTAAAATTACCAAAAAAAAAAACTCAAATTTGACCATAGTTTTTAATTCTCTCCTTAAAATCCGAAAATTTCCAAAATAATAAAAAATGAGATTTTTTTTTTAATTTGAGAATGCGGGAATCCGAATTTTATAAGTATATATCTTATGATATAATTAGGTGTATAATTACTGTTAAATTTTATACGCAATCACACATATTTGAAAAAACACATCTGTTCGTCTAATTTGATAATTAATATTATCAATTTTATTTATTTCAACTTGCATTATTATGTTTTGTAGAATTATGCTTGTCATCGTATATAAAGAGTTATAGGAATCACAAAACAATTATAGGACTCATGAAACTATTTTTAAATTTTAATTAACTCCACTTGTACAATTTCTTATATTGAAATATTGACATAAGAAAAAGAAAAAAAAAAAAAAACTAATTTTTAAGTGGTGAAGGGTATAATGGTACATTCCATTCAAAGATTAACAGACAGACAACTCATCAACCGTACTACTCTCTCCTCTGTTTCTCTCTCTAAAACAGGGAGTTGAGCAGCAGGTACATTTTATAAGACCAGTGGCAGAGCAGTTCCAAAGGAAAGGCTCTCACTTTCCCTTTCACTTCCCACTTGCCGTGTGTGTGAAGTCGGCCCACTCGCAAGCCTCTCTCTCTCCTCTCTTTCTCTCTCTACTCTCTCTCTCCTTGTGTTTCTCGATCTCACATTTCGGACACGAATACATCGGATTTCCTGAACTGAATCTGCGTGAAGCAATGGAGTCCCAGTGCCCCTCAGTCACTGGATCCATTGCCAAGCTCTCCAGCTTCGCCATTTCGCTTCTCTTCTTGCTCTCTTGCTTCTCTTTCACTTCTACAGGTCTGTCTCTCTCTCTCTCCCTCACTTGCCCACTTACTTTCTCTCTCTAAAACTTTTTTTTGCTAGCTTTTCTCTTGTTTTCTGCTTCTGGATATTGCTTAATTTCCTTAGATTTGCTTTTTATTGCCCAGAAATGTCGGTTTCTTTTCTTGTTTTTTGACTGATGAAGAATTGAATTTGGTTGGACTTGGATCAATTGAAATTTCAGAATTTTTATTTTTCTCTCGGTAGTGATAAAATGTTTAACAAATTGCACTTGTAGACTTTTTTTCTTTTCTTTTTTTTGTTTTCTTTTCTTATTCTTATATTTACCTCAATCCCATTCCACCGACAGTGATATACAGATCCATAAAGGAACAGATTAGTCTGATGTTGACTGGAAATCATAACTTCCACTAATTTTTAATTTTTTTTAGTATCATACAATAAAATGTAGATTTTTCGAGTACGTTAGGGATTGAATTTTCCCACTTCAATTGGGGAGTTTTCTTTTTTCTTTTTTTAAATAAATTTTTTTGTTTTTTTGTTTTTTTGTTTTTTTTTTTTGTTTCTGCAGATGCGTATGATGCACTTGATCCAACCGGGAACATCACGATCAAATGGGATGTAATGAGCTGGACTCCAGATGGCTATGTTGTAAGTATAAATCACAAAACTGTAAATTGAAAGCAGGAAATGATTGATTTTGATTCAGATTTCGATGCATTAGAATGTCGTTGAACTAGTAATCTGTGTCGATCAAACACTTGAACTGAGAACGTCGTATGAACACCTTGATGAACACCAAGAGCTTTGCAAAACAAAATAAGAATGCCTCGGAATGCATTCGGCGGAAATTTTGCACCATTCTTTTGCCATTTCCCTGAATTTTCTGATGTGATATATGTTGTTTGAATTGGCAGGCCGTTGTTACAATGTATAACTTCCAGCAGTATCGGCATATACAAGCGCCGGGTTGGACATTGGGGTGGACATGGGCGAAGAAGGAAGTGATCTGGAGCATGATGGGAGGACAAACCACGGAGCAAGGAGATTGTTCGAGATACAAAGGGAACCCACCACATTGCTGTAAGAAGGATCCGACAATTGTCGATTTGTTGCCTGGAACTCCTTACAACCAACAGATTGCAAATTGCTGCAAAGGGGGAGTCCTCAACTCTTGGGTCCAGGATCCATCCAATGCCGCAAGCTCGTTCCAGGTCAGTGTTGGTGCTGCAGGGACGACAAACAAAACTGTGAAATTGCCAAAGAATTTCACTCTTAAAGCACCGGGGCCTGGATACACTTGTGGACCTGCTAAGATTGTGAGACCAACTAAATTTATCAGTCAAGATAAGAGGAGAGTCACGCAAGCTTTGAGTAAGTACTAATCCGTTCCCAAAAAATAAAAAATAAAAAAAAAATAAGGACAAAAAAGCGATCTAAATTCTGGACTGACTTAATCATGCTGGTACAAACATGAAAATTTAGTCCAAGGGAAAGTTTTGTGGTTTCAGAAACTCTCAAGAGGTCGAGATATATGCTCTATTTGATCAGTGTGTGTCGAATGGTCCAAAGTTTTGACAAATAAACTGTACATCTTGATGTATGTAACATATATTGACAGATTAAAATACGATTGAAAAGATTTTCATGGTTTCTCTAACGTATTTGTCTCTTTTAACAGTGACTTGGAATGTTACCTGCACATACTCACAATTTCTGGCCCAAAAGACTCCCACCTGCTGTGTTTCTCTCTCTTCCTTCTACAATGACACCATAGTCAACTGTCCGACCTGCACCTGCGGCTGCAAGAGCAATAGCACGGACTCTGGGGGTTGCATAGAGTACGTTATCTTGTTTATGTTCTTTTTTTTTTTTTTTCCTGTAATTGTTCATGATTTCGTAATATTTTTGCCGATGTTGAATTGCAGCCCAAAAACTCCCCATTTAGCATCAGCTGTAGCAGGTCTTGGCAAATCCAATCTTAATACACCTCTGGTCCAGTGCACTAGCCATATGTGTCCCATTCGAATCCATTGGCATGTTAAGCTCAATTACAAGGAGTACTGGAGAGTGAAAGTTTCGATTACGAATTTCAATTACCGAATGAACTTCTCGCAATGGAATCTTGTTGTGCAACACCCGAACTTCGACAATCTTACCCAGATTTTCAGCTTTAACTACAAGTCTTTGACTCCTTATGCAGGCTTAAGTAAGTTCGTTTTCTTTTTCATGAATAATGCCGCCCGTTTTTCTTTTGTTATAAAAATTTCTGATGTATTTTTCTGGTTTTGCAGATGATACTGCCATGCTGTGGGGAGTCAAGTTTTACAATGATTTCCTCAACGAAGCTGGCCCCCTTGGAAATGTTCAGTCGGAGCTTCTATTCAGAAAAGACAAATCAACTTTTACTTTTGAAAAGGGATGGGCTTTCCCTCGAAGAATCTATTTCAACGGCGATAATTGTGTCATGCCACCTCCAGATTCCTACCCGTGGTTGCCGAATGCTGGTTCCCGGTCAATGGCACCCGTACTCCGTCTTGCCATGACTGTCCTGGCATCGTTTGTATTCTTAGTTGCTTATGCATAAGTGAGTTGAGTCTGGCGCAAGCAGAAAAAGTGGTCGTCTTTGCAAAGAATTTCCACAAACTCCATTTGGTTACAAAAGCGTATGGCAATCCAGACGATTGGATGACATATATTCGTGCTGCAACCTCATGCTAAAGACGTGATTCAGGTGCACTATGGCTTGTCACTAGAAAATTCAGCTTTGTAATCTGTTGTGTATGAATATTTAACTTTCCTTGTCATTCTTTATGTTTAGATCTAGTTTTTGCACGGTTATTTTTTCATAATTTATACGATTTTAATCTTTATCTGTATAATATTCACAATGAAAATGTTCTTAGAATTTGTAAGACATTTCAGGAAGTCACAGTTGATGAATTATTGTGTTAAAGCCTTTTGATAACACCAATTTTTCTCTCCTCGTTTTCTTTACAGACTTAAAACCCGCATGTATTTCAAGAAATTGAATTAACAAAGTAGCTGTAGGTGAGAAAATAATTTGCTAGAGAAACCATAGTGAACACACAGCTCATTAAAAAAACCATATGTAAATTATTCCAAGCTCACGCTGAATCATCTCAAGGACTGTACTTCTAGTGCTAGTTTTATATGATGTATACCTGTTTTCTCAATGACAACAAAGGTGTCGGTTTGTAAGTTCTCAGAAAATAATCACCACCACATCCACCACCACACCAGCAGAAGTGTGGAGGCTGTGACTTTCGGAATTCCGACAGAATATAGCTGGGCGGAGTTTGGTAGAAATGGGTATTCATCAGGTGGGGGTAGCATACATTCATCACCGTTGAAGTAAACACGTCGGGGAAATCCCCATCCCTGCCTGAGTGTGAATGCACTCTTGTCCTTCTGCATTAGCATCTCAGTCTGGACATTTCCATATGGCCCAGCTTCCATCAAGTAGTCATTGAAGAACTTCATGCCATAGAACATGCCAGTGTCATCTGCATTATACACCAGTAAAATTACGCTCACATGTCATTACTTCATAAACATCGTGTTCCACTATATTAGGTGACATTTTCAGGTTTTATTGAAATTACTCACTGATGGACTGGTAAGGAAGAAGAGACTTGTAATTGAAACTAAAGACTTGAGTGACATTGTTGAGATTGGGATGCTGAACAACAAGTGTCCACTGGCTGAAGTTCCGCCGAAAGTCGAAATTGGTGATGGAAATCTTGACTCTCCAATAAGCCTCGTAGTTGAGCTTCAGGTGCCAGTGCACACGTACGGGACACATATGTTTTGTGCATTGTAGCAATGGTGTTAAATCCTTCTTCGGTGTGTGTATTCCTGGCTTCTCTAAGAGCGTCGAGTTGCCCCTGCACATCCATGAACAAACACCACGTTAGGAGGCAGTACAGTATTGCTTTTGGACGCTCCAAAAGTCGTTTTCAGTTAACACAACGCAAGTAGCGTGTCTTGTGGAAGTGTCCAAAAATACTTTGCACAAACACTGATGCACTTTTACAGTTATCTGAGAAAGTCGGGATTTTTAACTTTTGTTTTCTCTTTCTAGTCCTTTCTGTCTACAAAACTCGAATTGCATGCACATGCCTCTATATGTGTGTCTATTTGTGGATAAATTCATAAATTTGTGCATCTAAAAGGAGCTTACATGATGCAAGTATTGTTGCTCTGGCAACCGCAAGCACAAACCGGGCAAGGAGTGATTTTAGGACTGTAGAAAGATGAGAAGGAAACGCAGCAGCTCGGGTTCTTTGAGGCAAGAAACTTCGAATAAGTGCACGTCACGTTCCATGTTCCTGCAAACAAATTAAAAAAATGGAGAAATGAAAAAAGGATACGAGTTTTTAAAGAAAATGCTTCCTAGAACTTTAGAGTCGTAACACTAATTAGGCTAAAGTTTAAGAGTTCACCATTGTCATAATAATATTTTAGCTGCAAACTCTCGAAAAATATAGGAAGGAAAGAGACCGGAAACTTACTCAGAGCTTGAGCTTTTCGCCTACCATCAGGCGAAAGCAAGTGCGAGGAAGGCACAAACCTTGCAGGGCCACAAGTGTAACCTGGTCCGGGACCAAGCAAAGTGAAATTCTTGGGCAGTTTGAGTGTCTTGTTAGAGGTCCCGCTGAGCCCGACAGTGATCTGAAATGCGGCAACTGTAGCCGAGGGGTCCTGTCCCCAGGATGCCAGCACACCGCCCTTGCAGCAGTTGCTGAACTGCTGGTTGTAAGGCGCGTCGGGAAGCAAGTCAACTACCATGGGGTTTCTCTTGCAGCTGTGTGGGATGTTGATTTTGAACTTGGAACAGTCTCCTTGCTCTGTGGCCTGAGCTCCCAACATTGTCCAGATTATCTCCTTCTTAGCCCACGACCACCCCAGACTCCAGCCGGGGCTCATGAAGTGCCGGAACAGTTGGAAGTTGTTTATCGTCACCGCCGCCTAATTGCGTGATGCAATGGAAAGACTTGACCAATTTTTCTCATGGTTTTAAAATATGAAAAAGAAAAAAAAATGGATTTCTCCTTTTTTTTCGGGGTTAAAAATTTAGCTCTTGTTTTACATCTAGATTCAAAATCAATTTTCAAATTATAAATTTAAATTTTTGTCAGAGAAAATACTGTAATAAAAATTGAAAAAAAAAAAGTTAAAAAGCGGATTTAAACACAGGTGTCAACCTATCTATCAATCTTCTGGAATAGGAACTCAAAACAAACTTAGCTAAAGTAGTAACTTACCACATAGCCATCAATTGTCCAAGACATGATATCCCATCTAATAGAAACGTTACCATTTGGATCCAGTGCGTCATATGCAGCTAATAATTTAAAAAAAAAAAAAAAAAAGTACCGAAAGCAAGATAAAACAAATAGCAATATTAATGTTGGTTAGAAGACACATTAGTTTTATATTATATCTTAATACAATGTAACATATATTTAGATATCTGATATATTTAATTTCAATATAAATGTATTTGAACAGTAGATCCACTCATTTTATTATTCATCTCGGTTTTTTTTATTTATTTCCTTTTATTAATCATATCACATACTATTTCTCTTATCAATACATATTAGAATGACTATTCAACAAATCAAACACATATCATATTTGAATGCAATATATAAAAGGGACATCAAAATACATTTTATATTTCATATATTATATTTTAATACAATACAAAATGAATGTGTATCCAAACGAAATAACGTAAAAACTAAGGGTACATCAGAAAATTTGGTATTTACCATGCTACAACCCAAATTTTTAGGCACCATTTGATAGAAAGCATTAAAAAAAAAAAAAAAAAAAGAATTGTAAGCTTTTAGTTGAAAAATTTTTACCAGTTCAAATTTTCGTTTCAACATCTAATGATTGAAATTGATGTTAAATGAGTTTGAGTTGAATTCATCCTACAAATTAGTATAAGGAGAGAGGTGCCCAATCCACATATAAATATCAGAACAGTCCAGTAACTTAGCGATATGAGATAAATTCATAATCTAACACTCTCCCTCATATCCAATGTGACATATGCAAATGAGTCAGAGTCCAAACTCACTTCTTACAAAATCTGACTCTGATACTAATATTAAATGAATTTGGGTAGAACTTATTTCTAAAAATTAACTCTAGTAGACAAGGTGTCCAGACTATATATAAACACCATAACAACTCAATAACTCAACGATGTTGGAAAAATTAAATTTCTAATAATTGGGTTGCATGATGAATCCTTATTTCTTATGATTTAAAAAGAAAACGACGAAAAAAAAAAAAAAAAAAAAAACATTGATGATGGCAATAGAGACATTACCAGCAGGTGACAATGCCATGCAACATAGAATTGCCAAGAGCATAAACTTCAGCCCTGCAAATGAATGGCATTGCTGCAAATAACTGCAGCCCTTTCCTCCATTAAGAATTTTCCGAATCGAGTGCTCGGGAAACATGGCGTCGCCGAGTTCACCGGATTGCAAGCTTTCTTGCTTGGGAGCTGAGAGAATACACAATAACAATATGCAGTTTTATACGCATCAGATTCAGGGTGTTACAAAGCAAAATATTTGAGGCGGCTGCAATATTGAAAGTGAAATTACGCCTCAAGACATCTCACCTACTGGATTTAAAGTTACTATTGTATGTGATATTTCATCTTATATGATTTTTTTCACTCCATCCCTCTCTCTCTCTCTCTCTCTGTCTCTCTACAACACAGATATCCACTTTTTATCTCCCATAAACACATGAAGCCACAAATCTACACTTTGCAAACTTCATTTTTTGTTCAGTTAATGTGTCAATATCTGAAACAACACTTTGGGTGAGAAATGGTGGTGGACAAGAGAGGTGATATCCTGAAAGTGAAACTCAATAATTAATCCCTTTATAGTGATGGAAAGTTTTTCTTAAACTCTTTTTTTTTTTTTTTTTAATTATGAACAATGTTAAAAAACATCGGATGGTTTTTAACATTACACACAGCATAATATGGGACCTACGATTTGGATCCATTCTTTATTAGTTATCGATGGCTTAAGTATTTAAATATAAGTATAATAGAAAATCAAAATTCTAATTATTGAGCTAAAAAAAAATCAAAATTCTAATTTTTTCGTACATACACTAGTTTCCATGTTCTTGTCATAGTATAAAATACCCCAAACAAAATCATAGTCTATCTATGAGTTATGAGATTAATTTGATAGACTTAAATAGAAGTTAATTAATTATTTAAATAAAATTGGACAAATTGCGTATGAAAAATCTTTAAAACATTAAGCATACACACGTGAGAAATTAATATAAAATTAATATAAATCACTATTTCATTGTCTCATTTTGACAACTAGAACGTATCGAAACCAATCAATTTTTAGAAATAAGTACATGTAGAAATGCAAAGATATATGACAGAAAATGAATCCAATACATTTAAATATTTGAGGAAGAAAATACAAAATAAAATAAAATTTAAGTTAGGAAAATATAAAAATTACTAAAAGTAAATTTAACAGCTTAAAATAACAAAATTTGGACGGCACAATTCAGGGTACATGAGAACATTATGAATATATAAAGGCTACATGTAAAATTTATAATAAAAAGAAAAAAGAAAAGAAATGAGTGGAAGAGTTCGTGGATCGGGAAAATCTCATAATACATAAGTTGTTTTTTAAAAATTATTAATGGGGGCATGTGCCCAATGAACCTTACCTATTCACTATCAAAGTTTCCATAGAATATTTATTCTCAAGATAAGTTTGTTCTAATAGTTAGAAGAGCATCTCTAATACAATGATATATTATCGTATCAATGGTAAGTTTTATTATTTAAATGAAAAAATAATTCTTTAATATAGTGTTATTTTTTTATGTCAAATTTATCGTATGCTAAATTTTATAACAAATTTACCACAAGATATATTTAATATTTGATTTTTATTTATTGTTATTTTGACTTTTTCATGTAATTTATCACATTAATATATTTAAGTTCATTTTTACAAGTTTCAAAAAGCATGATATTGATGACAAAAATTAGAAATAGAATTGCACATTGAAGATAAAGTAGATAATATTATTTTTTACATTTTTTTAAGACTAAATATAGGGTCGGATGAGGGCACATCTCCAAAACCATCTTCAAATGTTCTTTTTGTCATTTTCTTCAATTTAAAGCTACTTTTTACCATTCATGTTTTCAAATATCTATAGTAAACTCAAACTTTAAAATTTCATAACTTTGTTATTTTTAGTTCAAATGAAAATGATTTTTTGTTTTCAAATAACATAGAATTTTGAGATGAACAAAACAAGATCCATAATGATAATTTTTTTTTTCTAGAATATATTTCAAATTTTTATACTTTTTCACTCCAAAAAACCAACATTTTCAAAACTCAACTCATCTCTAACCTCCAAAGCACCATGTCCAAATTATGCACATTTTCAAAACTCAACTCATCTCCAACTTCCAAAACACCATCTCCAAAGGTCCCTCGAAACGGACTCTAAACAAATGAAAAATGCATTAGAGATGTTTTTTTTAACTGCTTGGATTCTTGAATATGCCCGAACCTATTTTCCATGTCGGATCTGTTTGCGCCTCTAGTGTCCGCCCAGATTTCGTTGCAAGCGGAATCTTATGTCGTCTATGGCTTCTTGAAGATTATAACTATATTTTCTTCCGCTTCTTTATTAAACTGATCATTTCCTTATTCTGTGGTTGAAATCTTCATGGATTCCAAGTTTACAATGTTCGATTGATCGATTTCTCATTTTTTGTCTTAGATTGCAGCTACGAGAGCTGCTGCTTCGGAGGATGCCTACCTTGTAGTCCGGTAAATAATGTTATTTTCTCATGTAAATTTACAATATGATAAACTTAACCACGTCTATTGATACCACTCTATTTATTTTCTTACCCTCTTTCTTAAACCATCCACCAACTATATTATAAACGTCATTTTATTACTTGTTAAAACAAGTCCATATAATTAAGTTCTAATTTTTTTTAAATCTTTTTTCTTACTCACCAATCAACAAAATAATCTTCCATTTTTCAAAAGCCCCATAAACTTGGTGGTGAATTTATCACCAGTATAATAAGTATCTTCTTTAAAATAAAAACTATGTATATAGTTAATAATAAATCTAACATTTGATTTTTATTAATTATGACTATTTCATCTAGCCATTAGCGTATTT
>JAFMPE010013997.1:16476-31240 GCA_024759925.1 Ficus religiosa | reverse complement strand
CTACATATATGTTAAAAAAAGATCAATTTTATCGTTTTGTTTGTGAAAAAGTTCCATTTTCTCGCCCCATTAAGAACATGATTGTTTGCTTATATCAAGTGCTAGTTTTATTTGTTATATCGTGATTCAGTTTTGAACATAGGAAAAGAACAAATTCTGGGTAGAGAATTAACAGAATCCTCGAATAGTGATGTATTTTTTGTGTGAGATATAGATGTGAGTGATGCACTAATAAAGGAAGCGCAAAGAATCAAAGCCACGGGAGGAAAGCTGTGTCATCCAAAAACCAGCCAAGGTTTCAAAGTGCGAAAGAACGACGGCTCTCTCTTCGTGGGAGCCTTTTGCCAATCAAATGTGGGAGATGTGACCCCCAATGTGTTGGGAGCATTCTGCAATGATAGCGGCAAACCTTGTGATTTCACGCACTCCTCATGCCATGGCGATAACCAGTTCTGTTTAGGCCGTGGACCAGGGTAACAAAAATGCGCTCGCTTTAATGGAATTTATGCTTCTTCTTCAAAGAAAGTTCACTCACGATGAGATCATATTTTTCATGTTGAACAAACAGGTATCCAGATGAAATACTAAGCACAAAGATCATCGGAGAAAGGCAGTTTAAAAAGGCCGTTGATCTATTCATGTCGGCTACAGAGCAACTAACAGGGAAAGTTGACTACCGACATGTGTATCTGAATATCACGAATATCCAGGTTGAGTTGGATGGAGGCAACGTTGTGCAGACGTGCCCTGCAGCTCTCGGACCAGGTTTCGCTGCTGGAACTACAGATGGGCCTGGTTTTCCTGGTTTCAAACAAGGTGACAAAGAGGTCAGGATGTTATATATGTTTCTTCTTCATACTTCCTTTTGTGATTTTGTTTTTAGTTATGAATTAGATTGTTTGCTGTTTTTTTGTAATGGTTTCAGTTAAGTGAAAAATGGATAAAACTGAGGGACGCGCTGCAAAAGCCAAGCCAATATCAATTGGACTGCCAACAGCCTAAGCCAGTTTTGATCGACACTGGCGAAAAGTTTACACCTTATGCGTGGGCGGTAAGAGTGACCTTCCAGGGCTGGTTCAACAAGTCTAAGCCAAAAATTTTAATAAACAAGAAGCCAAAAAAAAAATATATATATTCAAAATGGTACGGAATAGAAAGACATATTTGACATTTTGCTGCACTTTTTGCAAGCACACCATATAATTATGATTTAGGTTAGAAATCACTACAATAAAGGTTAGTTTCAACAAGGGAATTGACTCGATTTCAAGCCAAAAGAAAAAGGGAAGATTCAAAATTTCTGGACTTCTATGGCCTCACCCTTTTGACCGGCCATTCACCCATATTAAGTACTAAAATCTTTTTGTCCGAGGTCAAATGGGGCTAGGAGCATCAAAATATCTCGGCTTGAAAAGCATGGTGACTTTAGAATTTAGAGAGAATAAAATTTTTTCATAGTTTGATGTAATAGAATTACTGATGAATTCTCTGGATGTAAATATTGCAGCCTGCAATACTACCAATTCAAATTCTCAGGTTGGGAAAACTGATCATACTTTCTGTACCCGGAGGTTTGTTTCCTTTTTCACATTAGTAATTTTTGTTCTTAACCAAAATTTAACAACTAGCGCGCTTCATATTAACTCATATATGTAATGCTGACTAGAAATTAATCCAACTATAGGCAGATGGTAATGCCAGATTCTGAACTATCATTGAACCTTGCAGAATTCACCACCATGGCCGGGCGACGGCTAAGAGATGCAGTTAAGGAGACACTAATAAGCTACGGCAGCGGCGAATTTGACAATAACACACATGTTGTAATAGCAGGCCTCTCAAATACTTACTCACAATATGTAACCACCTTTGAAGAATACTCGCAACAACGATATGAGGTACATAGGGAACTCATTTAGCTAACTATATCTCTTTGATATATATCTCATTTTGTATGAATACATAACGGGGTGTGCAGGCTTCTTCAACTCTTTATGGTCCTCATACCCTATCAGCCTATATCCAAGAGTTTAAGAAACTAGCACAAGCAATGGCGCAAGGTGAAACTATCCCAAAGGGCCCTTCGCCACCAGATCTTTCCTCAGTACTTATTCGCAACCTAGTTGGACCTGTTGAAGTTTCACCTCCCCTGGGAGTGAACTTTGGCGACATGAAAGTTGACATAAACCTACCGAAAAGTGGCTTCTTTAAGAAAGGGGAAAGAGTAAGCGCAACATTTTGGAGCGATAACCCAAGGTATGATCTCTTGACAGAAGGAACATATGCAGTCGTAGAGATGATGCGAGGAAGAAGTTGGACCTCAGTTTACGATGATGATGATCTCAGCTTGTATTACAAATACAAAGTGGATGAGAGTGGTTTGTACAGCCTGGCAAACCTAGAATGGGAAATTCCAAAAGAGGCCAAATCTGGGGTGTACAGGCTAAGGCACTTTGGATCGTCAAGGAAGACAAAGGACTCCCCCAACGTATACTTTACCGGCGCATCTAGTGCATTTGTAGTGTCGTAGAGAAGTCTCAGAATTTTATTCACCACTGCAGAAAACAATAAGAATTGTCTAGTACATGTATGTGCCACTTATTCGACACCGAAACAGACTAGCCAAAGAATAATGTCGGGAGATGATGAAAGAACCTGTCACTAGTAGGAGTTGTACTCATTTGTTCATCCAGATCACACATCTGATACACTTTCCTTTAGTGAGTAAATCAAAAGCTTTGTTGATGTCTTCAAAGCTCAACTCGTGTGTCACAAACTCATCCAGCTGCAGTTCCTGGTAGAAAATCGATACAAATGAATAAGCAAAATTATATGTATAACTAGGCAATGAAGAATTTTATTGTGATACAGAAAAAATAAAATAAAATAAAGAAACTCTATTACTACAACACAATTATAAATTGTTGGATTATTACAACAAAAAATGTGCAAAATTAGTAAAACCCAAGAAAAATTTGACGGCAATGAACAATGCAGTACCATGTTATCCCCTACCAAAAAAATACTTCATAGATAATAAATTATCTTGGCAAGTCCCACTAGTATACAGCAAGTCAATAAGATCTTGCACATTATAATGGAAAGAGTGCTTACGCAAAGTAGACAAGTAACTTAGCAACCATTAGCAATACTAGAAAGTTAATTTAACTTTATGAAATAAAAGGTTTTGTTTTATTTTGGTAGTCAAAACTACCGAAAAGTTAAAAGGAAAAAGGGAAATAAATGTAATCTCACCTTGTCTAGGTAACGTTTAAGGAGGACCGGAATATCAGATTTAGGTTTGATTCCCCCAAACAAGGATGCTGAAAGTGTTTTCCCATGGTGAACGATGTTGTATGAGGGAAGGGTCACTTGTGCTCCTGGCTTGTCAGTACCTAACATAATTGTTTTTCCCCAACCCTGAAGTTCGAGAAGTAAAAAAAAGAAAAACACATGATACATAAATTTGTTGCTACTGATATATGTGCTTCGTGTTTGAAATAAGAGATGAGACCATTCGGCAGCAAGCATATGCTTCTTGCACCAAGGACGCATTTCAAACACACTCAAAGCAATAGTCCGCGCCACAGCCCGTCATCTCCATGATCACCTGGAGTAGAAAGAAAGCAAAGTGCTAAGATTGATAACAGAACGAAGATAAGAGATAGAAATTTGTCAAAACTTCATTGGCAAGGTTT
Organism: Ficus religiosa; assembly: GCA_024759925.1. Classification (NCBI taxonomy): domain Eukaryota; kingdom Viridiplantae; phylum Streptophyta; class Magnoliopsida; order Rosales; family Moraceae; genus Ficus; species Ficus religiosa. Next base: position 27,542 of record JAFMPE010013997.1, on the reverse strand, counting down.
TTTCATGTGTGGATTGGAGTACAAAACTGAAATATAAGAGGAAGACCTCGCTCACGTGTTTGCCCTTAGAGTTTTTAGGATTAACAAAGTCTGTTATCCCAAACTTTTTCCCTGACAAAATATCAGAATAAGAAGATAGTAAACAAAAAAAAAAAAAACAAAAAACAAAAAAAAATCCAAATGAGTATAAACCAAGGTCTTAATTTGATCATGTTATTGAAAGGTAATCTTATTTATCAACTATTAATTTCCTCTATGTGATCCTACATTGAACTGCATTAGCAAGTTCTGAAGCTCCTCCTGTAAAGATGGAAAATCTGCTACAAATTTGTAGATGAAAAGTTCCATTGTTTATTAAGTTACAAGCTCCAAACAGAATCAACTCACCAAATTCAAATTTGTCAGGGTTCAAATCGATGCCAATAATTCTGCTAGCCCCGCATAATCTTGCTCCCTCTGCAACCTAGAAAACAGACCAAACGATATCAGCAAGGCGTTAAATACATCACATAAAAACTGAAACCACTAAAACAAATGAATTAAAAAAGAATAATAATTCTTGATAAATATCGCAAAATCATACAGCTAATCCAATCGAGCCTAGTCCAAATATTGCAACAGTAGATCCTGCCTCCACATTTGCCTTTTTCCAAGCAGCACCAACCCCTATAAAATTAGTTAAAAAATTATTTTAGAAAAAAATAAGAAACCTATTAGTCTTTTACGTTTGGAAGGTCCAAATTCCAAACCTACCAGTTGATACTTCACAGCCGAGAAGACATGCCCTATTTGGAGCAGTCACAGGATCGATTTTGGTAACGTGGGCAATGTCTACAACGGTATACTCGCTGAAACTTGACACAGACAGAAAATGGTATAGAGGTTCTCCATTGAGGCCAGTGAACCTGGTCGTCTCATGATATCTAGGCATCCAAGGTGAGAGCTTGTAGGGGAGTTTCGAACAGAGATTGCTCTTATGTGATTTGCAATCCACACATTCCCCACAATCTGGCAAGAATGTTGGGATCACCGTGTCTCCTTCAGTTACCTCGTGTACATCTTCTCCTACACTCTCCACAATCCTACAATTAGTCACCAGAAAATATGTAAGTCCTACGAAAATACCGTATTTATATGACCAAGTTTAGACTATCATATCACAACACTTTTATATTACCCCAAAAAAAAAAGCAAATTTAACTAAACTTTATCAACATCCAATTGTCCAAAACAACATTATACTAGTAGGATATTTCCTTTCACCTTTCCAAATAACTCTCCTATTTATGAAAAACAATTATATATACGTATATTTGTGCTGAACTGAAATTTCGTTTCTGGATTGGTTACATTTTGCAAACAATCCATGATCAGGGAACATTTGGAATGACTTACCCTATGGCTTCGTGGCCTAAAATTCTTGGGAAAATTCCAGGGGATTCCTTCATGTGACAAAAATTAAAGCATGAAACTGATAAGTTTACAAAGTGATCGAACAAAATAAATTAAGACAATGCACTTAATTTAAATTAAAAAAAAAAAAAACCTTCATTTTCCAAAAGGCTATATCAGTGTTACTGGGCGAGGTGCAGATGATTCGAATCCGAACCTCCTGAGGCATTGGGGGTGCCACAAAGATCTCCTCTATCACTAGTGGCTCACCAGCTACACGACTCACCGCAGCTACAGTTTTTGTAACGTGAATTACTCATTTCAATTCATTAAAAAAAAAAAAACCGTATACTTTCCTTTTCTTGCTCCTTAAAAAAAATACTAAAAATAATTTTATGTTAAAAGAAACCTCTGCATCGAATAGGCATCCCCTTGCTTCTGCTTGGTATTTTATCTTCCATGGAATAGCACAAGAGTCGAGGTCCAATTTAGTGAGATCAGTCTATTTTTTTTCCTTGTGTCTTTCTGTCGATCAGAACAAGGGAAATCATCTCAGTCCTCTATAATAGAATCATTTGGGAATGGAGGGCATTTTGGGTAAATTATCGGTGTCACAGAGACAGATAAGATGGGTTTCCCGCGGCCAAGAGTGTAAAGCATTGGTTAATCGTGTCCACGGTCCACCTACTGCTGGGCGTGGTTTGTTTTTTTGTGGTCTCAACGCCCGTGCCACTGCCACCGGCAGCTGTTCTCGTGAGCGACTGATTGCATTTACGCAAATGACCTTAATAGTTTATATTTGTTTAGCAGAGTTTATTTAGCGTACGGATTTGAATCTAAAATTTTTATTTTTATTTTTATCTTTTTTTTAAATCAATAAATATTATAATTAGTTTTTAAAAAGTTAATAAACTTCAATGTAAAAATTCTATTCTAAACCCTTACTCTAGACATAAGCTTATGTGTTTGGATTATAGGTAGCATTTGAGTTTTTGCATTGAAGTTAAATGATTGAATCCAAATGTATTTGGAAAAGAGATGAATAAGTTTGATTCATGTTTTTAATAAGTAAGATTTTGTATTTGAATTTGAGTCAAATTGAAAACATTTGGATTCAAATAGTGATTTAAATAAGCTATTAACCGTATGGTAACAAGGGGGAAAAGAAAACTATAAAAGAAAGAATTATAAGGAATTAAAAAGATTTTGATTTTCCTCTTAGTTATGTGATATGAGAAGAAGAAGAGTACCTTTTCCTTTCCATATAAATTTATTTCCAACCAAACACCTCATTATCAATTTCCATTCTAAAATCCATCCAATATTTTATTTTCTTCCACTTTTCCTTCATGCCAAACGAAGGGTTCCGCATGACAACGTTTAGCACATGTTTCAGAACAATATAGAAGTTGATATAGAAAGCTTTCACTAGTACAAGTTGGTGCTCATTTTATCCATCCAAATCACACATCTGAGACAACTCCCTTCAAGGAGTAAATCAAAAGCTTTGTTGATGTCTTCAAATCCGATCTCAAGTGTCACGAACTTGTCCAGCTCAAGTTCCTAGTACGAAGAGAACACAAGACTAATAAATGAGCACATACAAAAATAGGCAATATTTTTTATGTCCGCATTCGACGATCGTCATTAAACAGTAAACTACAGACATTGCAAGTATGATATATAATTTCACTCTCCAAAAGAAAAATCAAGACAAGAAGTTTGTGCATTATGCAGAAGAGCATGAGTAATATTGTTGAGTGACTGCTTTAGAAGCAAGGCTACAACTAAAAGTTGACCATATAAATGTATATCACCTTGTCTGTATAACGTTTCAGAAGGACTGGAATATCAGATTTAGGTTTGAGTCCTCCGAATAATGAACCCAAGAGGCTTCTCCCACTATGAAGGACGTCAGTAGCCGGAAGTGTCACCTGTGAACCTGGCTTGTCCACACCTAACACAACCGTCTTTCCCCAACCCTGAAGTTCAAGAGAAAACATGAAGTGATATAAAAAGAAATCATTGCCAAGACAAGCGTGACTAAATCTATTTGATATGTAATTAGTTGCTAGTCAGTTACTTTGTTAGTAAATTTGTTACATGGCCGAGAATTGTGGGACCCTGTTAGAAATAGTTACAGAGTGGTTGTATTAGATCTTTGAAGGTTCTTTAAGAGTTTTATGATTTACTTTCAAAAAACTCGTTCATTTTTCTTGAGAATCTTCATCTTTTCTACCAGAAGCCAGAATTTAGAAAATGTCTACACCATAACGAAAATCCTTCAAAAGACAATTCATCTCTGATCTATAATAATGAAAAGATATCCAAGGAACTTTATGTTAAGAGATATTATGTTTGAATTGAGAGAGAGACCTTTCGGCAGCAAGCATAAGCTTCTTGCACCAAGGACGCACGTCCAACGCACTCGAAGCAATAGTCTGCACCCCCACCAGTCATCTCATTGATCACCTACAACAAGAAAGCGGCAACAAATATTAGAAAATTGCACGTCTTTCCTTTCCTCAATGCTGGTTTCCTATCTCCATGGTTGACTTTAGAGATTTTAAGCATAATAAACAAAAACCAAAAAGTGGAATCTTTAACCATCATCATAGTTGATTAAGAGGAATACCTGGCTTACGGATTTGTCCCCACATGTTGCTCCGTTTACAAAGTCCGTCACTCCAAACTTTTTTCCTGTTCCAAAAAAAAAAAAAAAAAAACAGTGGGGACAAAAGGACTTTTAATTTTATTGTAACATTAGATAAAAATAGAACTCTGCTAGTTCACTTCAGATAAAAAGGTCCAAAGCTATTTTTCTCCAGGAAAAATCTCGACTTACCAAAAAAAAAAAAGGACTTACCAACTACAAATTTGTCGGGGTTCACGTCAACACCAATAATTCTGGTTGCTCCACATAGTCTTGATCCCTCTGCAACCTATAAAACCAACCAAATGACGACATGAGCTTCTCCTATGGCCCATAAATCAGACAAATCGAGGAAACGACAAAAAAAAAAAAAAAAAACACTTTTCAAGGAAAGAAAAAAATTATTCATACAGCTAATCCAATCGACCCCAGTCCAAATATAGCAACGGTAGATCCTGCCTCCACATCAGCTGATCTCCAAGCAGCTCCCACCCCTAATTTCCCAATATTTGGTTAAAAAAAAGTGTTGCTCACACTTTGTAAACAGTTCAACATACATATATAAAACTTATACATACATATAATTACTACCTGTTGAAACCCCACAGCTGAGGAGGCAGGCCCGGTTGGGAGGGACAGTGGGGTCAATTTTGGTCAAGTGGGCGATGTCTACAACCGTATACTCGGAAAAGCTCGAAACAGATAGAAAATGGTAAATGGGGTGTCCATTGAGGTCTGTGAACCTGGTGGTCTGATGTCTAGGCATCCAAGGCGTCAGCTTGAACGGCAGTTTGGTGCAGAGGTTGCTCTTCTTCGATTTGCAATCTTCGCATTCCCCGCACTCTGGCAGGAAAATCGGAATCACCGTGTCTCCCTCACTTACCTCATCTACACCTTCTCCTACACTCTCCACAACCCTGTAGTTTTTTTCTTTTTTCTTTTTAAATCAAACATTCTAATTTCTATGTAATGTTGGTGAAAAGTCAACGGTAACTCATGGAGTTTGTTAGATTGTCTTGGACTTACCCTATAGCTTCGTGGCCGAGAATCCTTGGAAAAATTGCGGGGAAATCCTTCAAAATCAAGCAATCATACCGATATAGACGAAACTGATTAGTTTGTGTGCAGGTGACAAAACCAAGAAAATTTAAATAAACAACCGTTTTGTAACACAGAGATTTGACTTATAAATTTGTGGCAGTCATATTCTTTCATTATTTCCAAGAATACGAATACAAGTAAAAAAAAAAAATATATATATATATATATATATATTAAAGCACTGATTTTTGTTTAAAAACTGGAGAGATAGACAAAAAAACAAACCTTCATTTTCCAGAAAGTGACATCGCTGTAACAGAGAGAGGTGCAGATAATTCGAATCCGAACTTCGCGAGGCAACGGCGGTGCGACGAAGATCTCCTCCATCACAAGTGGCTCACCGGCCACGCGACTTATCGCAGCTAAAGATCAGAACATGCAATGTTTATCAGTTTCCGACTTTTTGAAACAAAAATAAAAGCAAAATCATGACAATATTTGAGAGAGAGAGAGGGAAAAAAAAAAAAAAAGAGGGAGAAAAAAGTCTTCAAAGTTATATGGTTCCACATACCTTTGCATCGAATAGGCTTGCCTGTGGTTTCACTTGAGGATTTCTTCTCCATCAGCGCAGAGGTCAGTAGGAGTTTCTGAAAATTCTATCTATTTACTCTCTGTTTTCCTTGTGGACGACTTTCAGACAGAGACAGAAGAGGAACAAATAGCCGTGTTAAGACATCTTCGCGTCGTTTTCTTTTTGGCTGTTTTTAAATTACTTTGGATACCCAAGTAACGACCGTTGACCTAAATTGTTTTTGCATTGCAAAAATTATGGTAGTTGGCATTCACTTGTCAAAATAATTGCGCTCAGACTTTGCAAGTATGGAATCATTTTTCTCTTCGACCTCCCTCCTAAAACCGTCACAAAGCCAAAAGGCTATTTCTCTATATTTGTGGTCAGAGACTCAAGAGCCAGACGTTAAAAAGTCATTTTACTAAAACACTCGACAAAAACTTATCACTTTCTCTTCCTTATTTGCTTGCTTATTTAACTTTTTCGTGATTTAACAAAACGACGATAAAAGAGAATCTGTTACGTAGTTTAGGAGGTCAGGTTTGGTAAGCCGGAAACTAATAAGTCGGTTGTTGGCTTCAAGTTGATGTCAGAATGGTCAGAAGATTGGAAGAAAATTATTTATATCTTAATTCTTAATGTAGTTCAGTTTAATTTATTGCGTGCTTTCTCTTTCTTATAGATGTGTGTCTCAACAATTGTCGTTTCTTATGGACGTGTCAAAAGCAAAAAAAAAAAATTAAAGCCAGCAAGCAAAATTTTTTAAAAAAGTAAAGTCAGGCAGCAATGTTGATAAAGTCGACGACTCAAAAGTTTGTCCTTCCTTGAGTAAGAACAAAAAAATAGCAACTGTATCCAAATTTCCTCGCAACAACCAGGAATCACGTGCCTTAACTACGAATTGGCCTAGCCAATTTTAAAAATTCATCTTCATTATCTACACTGTTACATGTTAGTCTGTGTAAACCTATCTATATGAAACGTCCTACCAAAATCTGATATCAAAATCAAAAATAAATAAGGGAACGAATGAACAAAATCAACAATATCAAAAAACGTATGATGCTAGGTGAACTTGAGCTTTTCATGATTGGCCCGGGAAAATATATTTAATTAGCTGTCCAAGAAGAAAACAAAAGAATAATGAGTGCAAACAATCATAATTGAAGCGATAAGGATACCATCTATGACATGCGATGCACAAACAAAATAAATAATAAAAAATAAAAATGTAAAGCACAAACAAAATAAAAAAGAAAAAAATATGCATTTATTTTTTAAAACAGTAGCTGTTGGGTAGACGACGCGTTTAATTTCGTTAATTGTGTTAATAATCGAGATTCTTTGTGTTTTCCACATCATTTTTATGTTTTTCAAGATATTTGAAAGTTCTTTGTTTATTAAGGATGTATGATGTGTTCATACTTCCATCATGGAAATATGGGGTTTTTTTTTTTAATTAAATATAGAGGATTCAAAACTCTACATTTTTTGATAAAGTTAGATGTGAAATTATTTTTAAATTATGTTTGTAATCAGTAGTTGTCATTTTTTAGTTAATTCGACACTTCATTATTATGGTTTATGAGATGATTTGGGTAGGCTATCTTGTTATTTGCCGTTTAATTGAAGTTTTTAGTTTTACATTAAAAAAATACTAGTTTTTGAGTAAGGCAGTGACGACACATAGTTAAACGATAGCTTTTTTAAAATATAAATGACAAGTTTGATTGACACGTCATTTACTGTTAGATGGAAAATTATGCATATGTGAATGGCGCATCATTTTTTGATTGAAAATAAAGATGGTACATATAGATTTTTTTTTTTTTTAATTTGGAGTGGGAAATTCAAACTATGTACTTTAGGTGAAATTATGTGTGATATTACCGCTAGACTATGCGTATAACCTCATAAACTTAATGACCATATAAACTTAATAGACACATGGCATGTCGTTTATCGGCAAAATATAAATGGTCATTTAAACAAAAACGACAAGTAGTTTGAAAGTTGGATAATTCGTATTTTGCCCTCAAATAATAGTGACATATTAACTTTACCCTTGAATTTTAAAAAGTGGTGTACACAATCCTCAACTTTAAAACGATAGCATAAAATACCCCTTACTTTGCACTCTGTTCAGTTTAAGCTGATATGGTAATTAATGGAAGCAAAAAAATTAAATTAAGCCAAAACTTTAGGGTGTTTGTTTCAACTATTTTATCAAATAAGACATATTTTATCTAGATGGTTATTTAAAATATGTGTTTAGTTTTTTTCCATCTTAAATACTCCATTTGAATTGTCTATTTTGAAATGTGTTATAAATGGTTTTTTAGCGAAACACCAATTTCAAATTTCTCATTTAAATAACAATTTTCAACAACTATCTAAACATAAATCCAAATGTTTTCTCACTTAAAAAAAAACAAAAAATCCAAATGTTTCCATCCAAATTTTCTTTTTCCTTAATGTTACATCCAAATGTCTATTCAAATGACAGTCTAAATGTTCTCATCCAAAATTTTTATCAAAATGTGAAAGTCTAGATGGCACCTAAATACACCCTGTTAGATAAATTATTAATGAAATCACAAATTTTCCTTACGACTATATTAAAAATAAAAGTTTTTAAAGAAATGACAGAGAAATTGAACCTTGCATATTATTAAAGAACACTAGAAAATTATAACACCGAAAATTATCACCAAAAGATTGGATCTAAGCAATAGTTCAAGCATACAAAATGAAATATCGCACTAGCGATCCTAAACTTTCTCATACATGCAAAGAAAATATTAGCTCAGCTGTAGCTTATTTTTCTTCAGGTGGCCTACATTGATATTCTTGCGTTGGATTTGGAATTTTTGCATATATTAAAATGTTCAAAAGTACCATTTTTTATTATTGGATTCTGAGATTACTCAATGGAAACTATTTTTGGATATATATATTACTTTAAACTCCTTTCATATATGTTTTATATATTGACATCTCTACTTCATTGTTTAAGCATATCAGCTATTTGATGACGTCCAATTTCGCTAGCCTCGAAAATCATGATAATTTTAATAACAGAATAATTTCACAGACAATGTCACTGTAAGTGCTTCCCACAAGACCTGTAGCCAAATTCAACTCATCAGTTTCCACCAAATCAACAATCAAACCATTTGAAAGGGCAAAAGCTTAATCCCTCCCTCAATTGCCAAATATTCAGCCAAATGAGGAGAGAGACCCCTGCATAATTCTGGAAAAACAGTCCACCACCACCCCAGTAGAGTCCCAAATAACACCTCCCAACCCAGCAAGGTCCACCCCTCACAAACAGCTGCATCCACGTTTATTTTCATTTTCACCGCCACATCTGTAGTTTCTTCCATGTTTTTTAATTTGTGCATCTTCAAAAAAAAAAAAAACAAAAAACAAAAACAAAAACAAAAACAAAGAACAACGAACAAAAAAAGGCATGGAATCAAAAACTGACCTTGATTTGATGGGTGATAAAAAGATTAAAAGAGGGTTTTTTTTTTTTTTTCGGGACTGCCGGGGGGTTTTTTAGGAAGAAAGTAATAATTAAGATTTCAAATTTTGTGATTGGTGATTTAAATAGAGATGATAAAAGAGTAAATAACTGGTGTCAAAAGATCACCCCTTTACAATAATGATTTGTATGTTCTGTATAAATCAATTGTTATTGACATATTAAGCAACACACCTAATAAACAGAAATATATAATGATCAGAATAATAGAAATAACATTTGATTGGACATTAAAATTAGAAATTATAAGAACCAAACGACATGATAACAATCTAACTTCGTACAATCAATTACCACTTCCCCCCCTCCAAGTACTTGTCTTCCTTTGCAGCACAATTCCGTTAATTATTCTCAAAATGTGTCAATTTTTTCCGTCAAAAACGTCAGTCTCGAAACCATCAAAGTACAAGGTAGGAACTTGATCATCAATAGTTTTGAAAACTTCATCATACGACACTCCCCACATCTCATTGTAACTACCACAGTTAGGATAACCAAACTCCTCCATCGAATGAAACGACATGTCATTCGATGGATGAATCGCCTCAAGAGGACGAACATGGGAAGAAACATTCGCCGACGAACGCTCACCTGCGAAAAAAGCAGTATTACCCTCCATTCCAACACGATCATCAAAGCCCGCGTTACCATGATCAAACCCAGTACTGCTGATCAAATATTGATAATCAAAATCACAACTGTCCAGTAATCTCATCACAGTACCATCTCCATAACTAGCCCCATCGCCACACTTCTGCAACGATACGACATGTCGTTTCGCGAAACCGACGTCGCAGTAGGAGGACCCACATGGCAGAAAACATGATCCACATAAGAAGAATGATCAACACCAGCAAGTTGGAAAAAAGTATCAGCCGCCATTCCAACGGACTGCATGTCTGTGTAAGTACAATATTTATCAGTAAAATCCAGGACATAATTGTCCAATGGTTCCACCACGGTAGGGTTAGTTTCGGCCACTTTTGCTTCTCCATAAGACGAAGAAGAATAACAAGAAGAAGAAGACGTCAAAATTAATCTCTTTCTAATGCTCTCAAGAAGAGCCAAGTACTTCTCCTTCAGAAACTCCAACTCCACCGTTTTACACGACTCCCACGCCTTCAACTCCCTCAACGACGCCGAAGTACAATATATCTGGAATATTCTGCGCCTGCTTCATTCTGGCCTTAAGGATTTCCACTTGCTGCGCCTGATACCGATGTTTCTCCGACATAGTTGCGGTGGTGGTGGTGATCATCAGAGGATGAGTAGTGTACGGTATCGTCTTTTGCCAAAGATAGTACCGATGAAGAACGTTGTTGACGGAGGAGTGGCCCAAGGCAAAAGGGTTGCCGATGGGGGAGAGGACCAGTACGGCTATCTGGGTGCCGTCGAACAAGTGGCAGAGCTTGGCGGCCTTACGGAAAAGGCCTGTGCGTCTTTTTGAGAAGGAGACAAAGAGGCTGTTGGGTTTTCTTGAATTTGAACCACCCTCTTTCGCCATCGTCAAAGTATCCAAGCTTCTCTCCGGCATTGTGGCTTCTTCGTTGTTATAATTGTCAGCTTGTTTCTTTTTTTTGTTTTTTTTTCTTTTCTTTTTTTATGCTGGTTGAACTCTTATTTATACAAGAAAGAAGGTCAGTGAAGGGAATTGATTAATTGTGAAATTTGGGATGAGAAGAACCTTAACTTGCCAAAGTTTTTTTATATGCATTATTCGGTCGGTGCTGCGGTAGAGACTGGAGCAGTGGAAGTTGCAGTTTGCTTTATCTTCGTCTAATGGGCTTATGCAAGGAACTTGGGCTCGTAATCTACCATGTAGGTACGTACGACTGCCCAGAGGTAGATTTTTTTTTTTTTTT
>JAFMPE010013997.1:0-16103 GCA_024759925.1 Ficus religiosa | reverse complement strand
TTTAATCTTTGGTTAAATTATACAATTATTGCAATGAAATTAATTTAAGGCAAGGAACTAAAGCTTACTTAAAGGAAACGGAAAGGACAAAAAAAGAAAAGTAGACAATTGAGAAGCGTACAGTGCTAAAAATACAAGGCACTCAAAAAAAAAAAAAAGTAATTTACCCTTTTAGTTCTTATTTTATTTTATTTTACTAATTATTATTTTTTTTACGAATTTGTAATTTGATCTCTTACAATCTTTTTATAGATAAAAGGTACATGAATTCTTTGAAAATGTGAAATTTTATCCTTTTTAGTAATAAATATTAAATATTAGATGAAATAAATCAGGTGTATGACACATATAAGTTGATCATATAAATTTTTTTCTTAATTACCCTTAAAAAATAAATCATGCATGATCAATGTGATTTTTTCTAGTAAATTTTTGATATATATTAACAAAAAAAAAAAAAACCATTTTGCACCATTTTAAGGAGATTATGAACTTTTTAGCCAGACCAAATCGTAAGTTCATAAAATGAGTAGCGACCAAACGATCAATTTACAAAAATACACACACACAAAAGACACTTACTAATATGAAACATGAAAAAATAAGGGTAATTTGCATAATTAGTATCTGAATTGCATTTTCAGTCTTAAATTGGTCTCTGAATTTTAATTTTACACATAAACCACCCTAGCATCAACACTTAAAAAACTAAATGGAAATTGAACTTGTAATATGTTTTTAGGAAGAAAGCTACATCTTCAAAATAACTCTATGACACTATTAATCTTTAATTAAGTACAATTTACGTTAAATATTTTTGATTAAAATATAATTTATTTTTTAAAATATCTCTGATTGAAGTATAATTTTCTTTTAAAAAATATTTAATTATGAATTTATCTTACAACTTAAGTTCTATATCTTCGATTAAAATGTAATTTATTTTTTACAATATCTTCAATTAAAGTATAATTTTCAATTAGTTTTTTACAAAATATTGATAGATAGATAATTTCATAACAAAAAAAAACAAGATAATGTGATATGTAGAATGAAAAATAGGGGATCAATATAAGATATATAAAATTAACTTGAAAAATAATAACAAGTATCTATAGAACATTATTTTTATTGGAGGGCATTTATAGAACTTTAGATATTGATCCCCAAAAAAAAAAAAAAAAAGCCTATGAAGCCGGGCAATTCTAGATTATTCTGGAATCGGAAATCATAAAACGGGGCAAAAGTAATCTGACCCGGTTCTATGCGTGTTCTGGCGGTCGAACCTTTGTGAACGAAAACATAAAGAAAAGTTAAAAAAAAAAAAAAAAAAAAAAAACTCGTACTATTCGCTTTACGCTCTGTCTTCTTATCTTTACACTCAACGATCAAATCACAAATCAAATATCCAATTCGCCGTCTTAATCTCCTCCTCCTCATTTCTCTTCCGATTTCGAGCTCTCCAGGTTCGTTTCCATTTCTATTCCCTCGATTCACTTTGCATTTCTACGCTGGTCATGATTTATCGATTTTGGTTTGTATATTTTTTCCCGAGATTTTGATTCCTCGTATGCAATTTTCCTTTTTCCTCTCTCTTTTTTTTTTTTTTCATTTTTGTTAGGTTCTGGTTATTTTTTCGGTAAAATGGATCGAATGCTTGAATTCATGATGTTAATAATCCTATTCCTGCTTGATTTGAAGATCAAAATGCTTTAAACGGGTTTCGGATTCATGGTTTTTTTGGTTGAAAACCCTAGAAATCTGTGATGGAGTTGATTCAGCGTGTGTTTTTTTTTTTTGGTTGGATTTGCGGTATTATTTTAGTGCAATCACAATAGCATGGCGGATCAGCACTCCATCGAAGGCTCCAGTACTGGCAATGTTTCTTCTTCCATGGATAGTTCAGATTCAATTGTGCAGCTCAATATCAAGACTCTGGATTCGCAGATTTACCCTTTCCAAGTCGATAAAAATGTAAGAAATAATCTTGTTTGTATTTTAACTTGTTTTTCACGACATGTTTAATGTATGCATTGGCCTTATGTGGACTTTGTTTAATGTCATTTCACCATTAGCTATCTGTTAATTTCTAATTTATTCCGTTACTTGTATGATTTCAGATTCCCGTTTCGTTGTTCAAGGAGAAAATAGCTAATGAAATTGGTGTCCCAGTTGGTCAGCAACGGCTGATCTTTAGGGGAAAAGTCTTAAAGGATGAACATTGCCTTTCTGATTATCGTATCCTACCGTATCTGGGGTTTTTTTTTAATTTTATTTTACCCTTTTTTCCAACTTATCGTGTAGTGGGAAAGTGACATTTGGCACTATAGCATGGCTTAGTATTATTCTTGATCTTATTTCTTTTTCTACTTGTCAGCAATTATGACCTCTTATTCAAACATTCCCGAGTTCACAATGAGTTTAGGCTTTTCACTTATGCGCTTTCGTCGTATTCATACCTTTGTCGTATTTGTGCCTTTTTTAGGTTTGCATTGATATTCACACTTTTTTGTTTTTTTTTGTTTTTTTTTTTTTTGTTTTTATCGAGCTATGTAATTCCTTAACTGATCATAGATGTGGAGAATGGGCATTCATTGCACTTAGTTGCAAGACAGCCAGCACAGACTCAAGATTCATCTAGTTCGGGTTCTGGTGAAACTAGTGGAAATAATAGTCACCGTGGTAATCATTCTGTTGCTATTATGGCATATCATGTTACTAAATTTTTTGGCCAGGTAATACTAGTTCTTGGTAATTATTGTTTTTTTATGATTTGGCAGTAAATGATACTAGTGCTGGTGCACCACCTCGTGGTCGCATTGGGCAAATTTCACATAGTGTGGTTCTTGGGACATTCAATGTCGGGGATCAAGGTGAAGGCGGTGTTCCTGACCTTAGTCGGGTTGGTACCTTTTCTTTATGCTGTATTTGAGTTTAAAGTTCTTTTGCCAAGCCAATGGCTTTCTACTGTATTCCAGAAGCTTATGATGCAATATCATTGTTCCCTGTAGGTTATTGGGGCAGTTATGAATTCCATTGGTATTGGCCCCCATCCTATGGCTAACGGTACTGGCAGCATGCAGTCTAGTAATATGGTAAGTGAAAAATGTTCTTGAAGCAATCCCCATATCCAAGTTAGTAGTTTCTGTGCGTCTGCATCTTTCAATTGGTTAAATTACTGTCTGCAGGATGTACTTTTATCTTTTGAGCATTTTTTCCTCCTTTCCTTCCGATTAAGTTATAGTTTTAAATTTACTCTCCTGCATCTCTTTAGGTTTTATTTATTTATTATTTATTTATTTATGTATAATATATATTTTTTTATGTTCTGCCCATTTCTGGTATTATTCATTAAAATGCCGAATGCTTAGATCTGTTCCTCCTATGCTTATATCATGAATATGTCATTTATTGGCTGCATGATGTTGTTCTGAAAATAAATATTGAGTCGTTGGTGTTATAGTTCCCTTTGTTTGTTTGTTTGCCTTTTGTGTGTGTGTGTGTGTGTGTGTGTGTGTGTGTGTCTTGGTTTTGTACATCTAAGGATAACAACTGGTCTTGGAATGGGATATAGGAGTTTGCTCCTTGTAGGTACTCTTCTCTTGACTTTTTTGTGTTGTATGCAGTCAAGTAATCCTGGTGCCTCTCCTCTAGGAAATGGAGCAGGAGTTAATGGCAGTGGTGGTGTTCAGAGCCAAGCAGCAAATCAAGCACAGGCTGGACAGGCATTTCCTAGCCAACCATTTCAATCTATGCCCCAAATTCCTCTCGCCACTACAGCAGTACCCATTCCCTCTCTAAATACGGTATTATTCTTTTTAATGTCCTATTACATTCTGAACGCTATTGTATCAAGCAGTTTATGTGTCTGTTATTCACATCTTTCTTATTGCCACTTTTCAGCCAATTCCTAGCTCCTTGACCACTCTTTCTGAGTTTATGAACCGCATGGAGCAGACATTGTCTCACAATGGTAAAGACCAAGATCATTATCATCCAAATTTTTTGTTTGATAATTATCATTGAAGTTTTCTTGTTTTTCTTGAAAGTAATTGCACATTATGGCTAATTATGTATGCTTCATGTAGGTTCTCA
This sequence comes from Ficus religiosa, assembly GCA_024759925.1. Classification (NCBI taxonomy): domain Eukaryota; kingdom Viridiplantae; phylum Streptophyta; class Magnoliopsida; order Rosales; family Moraceae; genus Ficus; species Ficus religiosa. The sequence continues at coordinate 12,008 of JAFMPE010013997.1, read as the reverse complement.
GCCAAACTCATCTCCAAACAGTACTGGGGACATACCACGGGTGGACTTACCTTCCAATGCTCAGGGTTTACATACACCTGAAGCATTGAGCATTGTTCTGCATCAGGCAGAACGACTGCTGAGCTGCCATGCTGTTGTTGCATTATCTGTAATACATCAGAAGCATTTCATTATGCATTTTTACCTATTCAGTTCTCAATCAAACTTGGTTTAAAAATTTTAGTAAAGTTTAATGATGGCTATTTTTGTATCAAAACATTAATTTTCATTTTTCTATTTTGAACTTCTTGTATTTCTCCCCCCGCGCGGGGGGGTGGGGGGTGGTTGGCTAAGTCATGGTGTCAGTGATGTTACTTTACAATACAAACACTTGTTCCTCATTTATGGGTGGTATTTAATCTTTTTCTGATATTCCACTGAGAACAATAGGGTCCCATTGGCTAAAAACAGAGTAGTAGACGCTCCCTTTATCTTGTTTCTAATTTGTGTTATTGTAATTTGCTGCAACCTCGTAGCATATTGCAGGGCACCTAGAGCAAGAGCGAGAATCTTCCGAGTCCACTGTAAGGGGGCAATTACAGGCTGAGTCTGTGCGTGTTGGACTTGCAATGCAACATTTAGGTGCTCTTCTTCTTGAGCTTGGCCGTACACTACTCACATTGCGAATGGGGCAGACTCCAGTATGTACTTATCCTATCTTTTTGTCTTTATGTTTACAAGTAATAGTTATTTCTGACTGTTATGATCTGTTTTTTAGGCAGAATCTGTTGTGAATGCTGGACCTGCTGTTTATATTTCCCCTTCAGGACCTAATCCTATTATGGTTCAGGTATGTAAATGCCAGATTGTCGTTCAATACTGCCCATTTGAAATTTGTAAAATTTGTGCCTTTATTTCTCTCCTTTTCTCCAAATACACATCACGAACATGTATATGACCACCACTATGTGTGTTTGTAATTCATGTTGTTGCTTTTGATTGTGGATTCAGAAACAGTTGTGTATTTCCCCCATCACAAGTTGCTCTTATTTTTGTTTCCTAGTTGTACAGATAGAATAACACGTGGCCTGAATTATTCTTGGGTATTAATTTTTGTTTTTCTAATTGGTTGAATTAAAAGAAGCCTTATTGTTAGTAGGCTGATGTAAATGTTTATGTATTTGTGTATTTGTTGTTTCGAATTGCAGCCTTTCCCCCTTCAAACCAGCTCTCTCTTTGGTGGTTCTGTTCCTCCAGTAAATCCCATGACCTTTGGTTCTGCTGGCATGGGAAACGGCCCCAGGAATGTAAACATCCATATTCACGCAGGTAAGACAAATTTGCTTGACCTTGAATTTGTTTTTCTTTTTTTTTTTTTTTTTTTTTGGTATCCATCTAATGCTGCTTGTCTTTAGGAACCTCGCTTGCACCACTTGTTGCAGCAGTTGGTACCCGGGGCAATGGAGATGGTTTTCAGGGAGAACGCCCCAGTGGAACTGGTTCTAATGATTCAGGTGCATCACGGGCTATACCTGTTAGAAATATAATTGCTGCGGCTGTCCCATCACGCCCTTCTGCTGCTGCTGTATCCCATGCAGCTCAACCTGTTTCAGGTGGTTCTGCTTCAGGTGTATCTGCCTTACAGTCGCCTCCTGACTCTGTTTCACTGTCTTCTCTTTTAGCAGAAGTTAATTCCCAAATTAGAAATTTAGTTGGTGGCATGCAAGGAGAGAACACAGCAGTTCAGTCAGGTAGTTAGATAAGAATGTACATACACTGATTCTGGTGAGATACTCGGCTTCTGAGCTGATTATTTATGCCTTCAGGTCAGGCAGAGTCTAATGTTCAGAACTCATCGAGTCATGATGTGGAGAATGAGCATCATGGTTCAATGGCAGTCAATGGAGATGGAGAATCCAGCGTACGACCTGTGGAATCTGAGGTATGTTTTGTGTGGTGAACTAGGAATTTTCCTTGTTATTGGGATTACTATTACTTTTTCTTCAGTGTATGTTGTTTCCTGGATTTACCATTGAACCAGCCCTAACCTGAACACAATCAAGTTGATCATTATCAGGATACAGGAGTTGTCCCTGTCTCAAAAGAGGACTTAGCAAGTTTAGATGAAGGTTCAAAGAGTTGTTCGAGTGGACAGAGTGCAGAAAAGTGTCAAGAGGACTGTAAAGAAGATGTTCCAAGATCCTCTAAGAAGCATGATAAAAATGCGGGTGCCAAAGCTGTTCCACTTGGATTAGGACTTGGAGGTTTGGAACGTAAGGTAAAGCAATTTTGATTTAACATCAAACTTTTTCATGGAATTTTTTATATGTTTCTTTGGAATTTCTACATCATCTTGCTGTGCATGGTCGGCTACTAGTTAGCAAAAGTGAACTGGGCCGTAGATTTTTGCTATTATTTTATTCATCATCTCATTTTACTTGGAGGGCACGATTACTTAGTAGGAATTGAAGGAATAGTACATTAATTCCACAAAAAAAGAATTGAATAACACGAAATTAAATTCCAGAATTCTGCTAAAGTGTTCGCTGGTCTAAATCTATCAAGAATCAAGTTACTTAAGGAATTAAATTCCTGTTCTACTATTTACTTTGGGAATAGAATTACGACATTTACAGAAATACCCTTTATGAAACAAATAATTAAATGCAAATAGGGGTATATTTGGTATGGAGGTTAGTTAATTCCATTTTTTAAGATGAAGGAATTCAATTCCCTAGGTAGTAGGTGGGAGACAAGTTCCCACCATATCATAACTTAATTCCCTTTTTTTTTTTTTTGTGGGACCCACATTTGTTAATTCCCAGAAAATTAAACGTTGGAGTTTGAAATCGGGAATTTAATTTCTTTTTGCCAAATTGAATTATTGATTAGTAAACAGACCCTGGGAATGGTGGTTTGTATACTGGTGGATGACCTGCCATGTTTTGTGTACCTATCACGTGACATTTTGCAAGTCTGTCCCAATTACTATTAGATTTGTGTTAGATATTTGAGCTTTTTTGGCGAAGTTATTATTTCTCTTCTGGCTTTCTTCTTGTGAAACTGTTTTGGAAAAGTGAAATCGTAATTCCATACAAAACTGGTATGGGGTTACCATATTGCTTGTGCTTGATTAGAAGTTTACTATTTGAGCTGACTTGCATAAGTTTCAATTCCTCATGATTTATTCAACTTGGGTGCCCTGCTCTTGTTTACGTTGCTAATTTCATTTCATGGGTTTATATCTTTAGATGTTAAATAACGATTTGTTATTGGTTCAATCAGAGACGTGCCAAGCAGCAAAAACCTCTTTCCCAAATTGGTGACGGGGGAACTTCTAGCTCTTTCAGTAGTCAAAATCAACAAACAAGAAGTAACGAACAGGTTTTACAGACTTTTTGAGCTTCTAGTATCTGTGCAATTAATAGGATCATCTCAAGGATGACCAACTATTTACTGTTTGGCAGGTCATAGATGGTAGCCGTTCTCAAGGAGGAGGGCAAGGATCTGTAGGCCAAGCGGATATGGCAAGTGTTATGTCTCAGGTTCTGCAGAGTCCAGCTTTGAATGGTTTGTTGTCCGGTGTTTCTGAGCAGACTGGTGTGGGTTCTCCAGATGCCTTGAGGAATATGTTGCAGCAATTCACACAAAGCCCACAAATGAGGAATGTTGTAAATCAAATTGCTCAACAGGTTGATAGTCAAGATGTTGGAAGCATGTTTAGTGGGATGGGAGGCCAAGGTGGTGGATTGGATTTATCGAGGATGTTCCAGCAGATGATGCCCATTGTGTCTCGGGCCCTTGGAGGTACCGGGTCAACCCCAGATCAGCCATTATCAGTTGTTGAGCCCCAATCTCTGTCACAGTACGGCCAAAGGAGTCCAGATGGATATGTGAATAGTAACCAGAATCTACAGGTTTGTATGGGTTATGGTTATCTGCAATGTTGTTAACAATCATCAAATCTTGATACTTTTGGCTTGGGAGATTTTAGTTACCTACTTCCTGAACTTCTGTGTGATGTGTCATGCATTTGCTTGTGAAGTTATATGAAGCAGGTCAAATCTTTTAACTCAACATTTTATGATTGGCCCTCAATTTTATATTTAAAACTGTTGTTAACGAGTTTTTGGAAAGTTTTCTACTAAGATGTCATGGTACAATTACCAAGGGTGAACACTCTAGAAATCATCATTAGGAATCATCAAGACATCAACCATCATGAGGAAGAGCCTAAGCATCTTGTTAATTAGTGTCTGAAATAATTGTTCTTATTGTTGTTTATCCAACTTGTACGCTGAATTTGTTTTTCTGTATGACAATTCTGTTTGTTGGTACTTGGCTTGAATTGCTGTAGTTTATCGTTTTCACAGTTTGGCGATCTATTTCTACATGTGACTTGATAAGAATTTTCCCTATATTAATTTATTTCTAAAATGGAAGATCAATAAAAATTTATTTCTACGTGTAGATTAATGAGCATTTTTCCCGGTACTAAAAATATTTGCAACTGTTTTTACCTTTATTTGTATATTTACCCACCTTGCCATCTATTAGGATGACCTTCGGTCAGTGGCTCAGAGGATTGAAGACATGAGTTCACCTGAAGATGTTTTCCGTGCACTAGTTGAAAACTCGTATCGATTATCAGGTGGAGAAAGTGGCCCTGAAGGATTCGTGGATGAGATGTGCAGCAATGAAGATCTTGCTAACGTACGCACACACTCTTTAATCAATATAGTGAATTTAAAATGATGTAAATCTATCTTTGGTCCAACCACTATTTCTAATTCATGGTGTGATGAAAAGCGAGCGCCTCTCATTGTTCTCTGTGACATAATTGATCTGCTGCAGGAATACATAGAGTTATTACAAAGTGAAATACGGCAACGAAGTCAGGGTGATTGAGCAGGACAAGTGCTATCTTCTCCCTTTTGGTTTTTCCCTGGCTGGGGGTACTCAAAATCTATTTACAAGTTGATACTTTGAATTAAAGCTGAAAATAGAAAGAAAGGTTGATGATTTGGATCTTTGTACAAAATAGGACTAGTGTTTGACGAGCGCCAGGTTATTGTTAAGTAAGCATCCATGTTTTGGATGTACATTTCTGGTTCATAGTTTGTTTTAACTAGTAAATTTAGGTGGTTTTTTCTTTTTCCTTCTGTCTTTTGAAATGGACTCTCGTTAAGTTCACTCAGTTCCATCTTTCGGAGCTTTTAATATCATGCCTTGAAAATCGACGGATAAATAAGTTTTTGCATATTTTGATGAAAAAATTTGTGGGAGATATTGGCAATTGATATGTCTGGTCAGGACATGCTTGGAAATCAAAAAGAGAGGGAGATATTGGCAGTTAGTATATCTGGTCAGGACATGCTTGGGAATCAAAATAGAGTTCTTTCTTCCCCTTCAACCACCGACCATGCTTCTTTGCAAGGAAGGGGGGGGGGGCGCGGTGGGGAAAAAAAAAAAAAAAAAAAAAAAGAACTTGTTTCCTTCTTTCGTACTCCCCTTACTTGACCTGTACATTCTTTTTGGTCATTGGGGAGGCAATCTCTCCAATTTATTCGGTCGGTCTGTCCGTCGGACATGGTTATAGAGGTGATGTAATAGATGAATTTGTAGCTTGTTATTTACTAATACGTCACGGTTAGCATCGTATTTTCATCAAACCCAATTTGAAACACTCTGAATAGAAGAGTTACAGATGGTAATACGTAATTGCAGAAAGACTTTGCTTCTCAAAATGACATAGTTAGCATTGTTCTTTATCAACGCTGTTGGGCCCTTCGTGAACAGGGTTACTGGCAGAAAGACCTTCCAAAACGACGCTAGTATTGTTTGTAATAAAATGTTGTTGGACCCCATGTCCAAACAGATTCACAAATGGTGTAGATTTCGTTTTATCGTCGTTGTAGCTTTTTCATATCATTTGTCGTGATGCTGTCGCTGTTTTATTTTATTTTATTTTTTTTTTCCTCCTCTTTCTTTTTGATTGTTGCGCTTTATGAAGTTTTTTCTTCAGGTGTCATTTGCCTTTTATCGTTTTCACATGGTCATCCCTTCTTGTTATCGCTGTATCTAAGTGTCGTAATAGTTTCACTCTCATTTCTAACGTCTCGTCTGTTTTCACTTTTAATGTTATCGTACGTCGTTTTTCAATTGTTTCTTTTTCTGTCATTTGCCTTCTTATAGTCGCTGTATCTAAGTTGTCGTATTCTTTTTTCACTCTCTCTTCCATTGTCTCATTTGTTTTTACCTTTTATGGTATCGTACGTCATGTTTTCTCGTCGTTTTTCAAAGTTTTTTTTTTTTTTTTTTTCCTGTCGTTTGCCTTTTTTATAGTCATTTGGTTTCCTATCCTACTCGCATTGCCTTGTCTTTGGAATGTCACTTGTGTTTTAATTGCCTTATTTAGGTCACTTCTTTTTCTGGATAAATTGTTGCACTTTTATTTCTGTCGCTTGTGTTTTATAGTCCTTTTTTATTTTTATTTTTATTTTTATGAGCTTGTGGGGGTAAATCATTGATGACAAGTCATTTTGTTAAATACAAAATTATTTATGAAATTTAAGATATTCATTACAAATTTTCGTTAAAAAATCAATTTGTCTACATATCCCTATTATTATACTGCAGATAGAATCAATAATTACATTTTTGGTGCGTCTTCCTAGATTCCTAATTTTCGTCGTTTATATTGTGTTGTTGCCTTTTTTCACGCCACTGCATTGTGTCGTTTTATTTAATTATTTATTTATTTATTCTTTTAATGGTGAGAGTGAGAGGCAACAACTGTTTTTATTTGACAACCGCCTTTTTTTTTTTCATTTTTTTTTTTCATTTTTAATTCCGTTCTTTTCTATATGCTTTTTTATTGTCGTTTGTTTTGCAGTTGTTCGCGGCTACAAAAAGAGAGGGAGGAATGAAGAACAGACTTCCAATTTTGCTTGTGGAAACCGTAATAATTTAGGGTTTAGGGCATTTGTAACCCGTATCTGCTTTGTGGACCTAATCTGAGATTGGGACACACTCTGGAGTCCCCGGCCATGGCGTCGTCGTCGTACTCCTCCTCCTCGGCAACCGGGAAAAACCCTAGAAAGCCATTGGGGCTATTCGCAAACGCTATGAAGCGCAAAGACAGTTTCATTCAGCTGTTCGCGATGACTGGAATTCTGCTGCTGAGCATCAGATCACTGGGCCAGAAGTATCGCATCCACGACCTTCTCGAAGACACCGCCGCTCTCAAGGAAGAGCAAGAGAAGCTCACCCAAAGGATGAACACTATCAAGCGCGATCTCCTCCACGAGGCCTCCCTCGAGCCCTCCGGTCGTTTCGCTTCCAGGCTTCGCCTTCTCTTCAGCCAAGAAAACTGATTCTCGTGAGTTTCTTTTTTTTTCTTTTTTTCTTTTTTTTCAAATTTATTTTCTTTTTCGACTATGTTTGTTGACTAGGTTCTGCTACTCCAATATTAATGTAGAAAAGGAGCTTACAAGTGGATCAATTTAGTGCTTGCGTAATTTTCCAAAAAGCTTAAAATGCCCATTGTATGCTTGTTCTTCTGTGTGTTGGGTTTTGGCTTTACTTAAAAAAAAAAAAAAAAAGTTATAAGAATTTTGAGTGTTGCGAGAATTAAGGAACTGATCTTCAAATTAGGAATTGCGCTTGAACTGGATTAGAATAGACTCTTCCAAATTCGGCGATGGGGCCAACCACTTATTTCAATGAGGGCGTACATCAAAGGATAAAGTTTTTAGAGTGGCTTATACAGAGATAATCAATTTTTAGAGGGTGCAAATGAGAAAAATGGAAAAATTTTAGTGGTGAAATTGAAAAATAAATAAATAAAAGTTCGCCCCCCCTCGTTCATGGGTGGCTCCGGCCCTGCTTATAAGGCACCATCTGCTGATATTGAAAATTCTAGTGATTTAAGATATAAATTAACAGTGTTGAACAATTTCCCGGATAAAGCTAAATCATGTTCACCGTGGTAGTAGATTAACGTCTTAAATTATTTGGCGAAACAATGTGCTTTTCTTTTTTGCTTTGGTTTAGCTTCTTTTAAGTATCAATTTTGTAAGTGTTGGTAGTTTGGACAATTCATAACCAAATTTGGTTAAGTTCACTTGTTAGTTCACTTATTTCTCTGGGTGATTGTAACGTTGAGTAGAGTTTGATTTCGTGGCATTTAATCTCTTATGTTCGTTTTTGCACCTACGTAAAAGTTGGATTTTTTTCCGATCGATTATTGATGTTGGACCTGGATCATGTGTCATTCTGGCATAAGAGCAAAGATGTTGATAATTTAGGGACATTTGAGATTTAAGTGATAGTTTGATGGTTAAAGAGTACAGTTTGATGCTACTTCTGCTTCCTAAAACCTCATATGGGCGTTGAAACTTAAAAATGTTGTTAGAGATTAATTGTGGATAAATGGGTCGTTTATGATGTGTACTTGATTAATGCTTTGTGAAGCCGGAATTCATAGTATGATTGAGTGAAAGAGCTTGAAAAAGATGTCTTCAGAAAAGGACACTGGTGGAATTTAGAGGATTTTCTTCCGTTTGCAGCATTATGATGTAGAAGGTTTGCAGGGTTCAATTTTCTTTGTACAAGTTTGTCTGGTTTCCTCGTTTTTCTCTGCAAAAATGGTATTTAATTTCTATAAACATTTATCGATATTGTTATTAGACTATAGTATCGCATGTGGGTTTTGTTTACTCTTGAAGTGTTAAAGAGTCTTGTCTTGAAGGTTCTGTGTGAACAGTTGCAGGTAGATCCACCAGCAAACTGCATTGAGCCGAGGTCCAAAAGACGATTTTGTGGGCTGATTATATTTAGCTTTAAATAAAACGACAAGAACCCAAAGGATTTGGTGATTTTGTAGACATGGGCAGCCTTATATTTTCCCACCTTAAACGCTTTGCTTCAATTCCAATTCTTTGGAACATGGTATCCAAATCCGACACTCCTATTTTGTTGCATAAGAAATCAAGGAGAAGGTTTGTGTTGTCTTGGGTTCTGTTTTTGAAGTGTTAAATCTTTGAAAGTTGCGTAACCTTCACTTTTAATATCTGTGCTTTTGTTGCTTGCTAGTAGTATGGTTTGAAAGTGACAAGGCCACAAGTTGCATTGGCTGCACAAATTCATTTCGAAACCGCGTCAACTGTTTTTGTTTTTTTGTCTTTCTTTGTGGCCTGTGGGGTGCAAGTTTTTGCCAGTTGCCGCGTCATAACAGCAGCATGTGCTTCCTTATGATGTTGATGATTAATCATATAATTAGGTTTTTCAAAGATGGCACATGCAATAAACATGTCGTTTTCCTCTAAATCTCTGGAAATAGGAACAGAGGCTGTCAGATAGATGGCCCCTCCTTGATTGTTTGTGTTGCAAAACTGCTGACAGACAGACGATTAACTTTTTTAATGGGAGATTAGATTGTTTGTCGTTTTTTACTTTTTAACTGGAGATTAGATTGTTCGTCTTTTTTGTTCGGAATTTCGGTAACTTGACGGATTGTGCGCTCATCCTAATCGGCTCTAGTTTAGTAATCTTGTTTTTGTCTTTAATTATCTCCAATACATTTGTCTATGTCAATGTTATATTTATTACAAAAGAAAATGAAAAATAACATTATATTACTTTATAATCCAATGTGTAATGGTATTGTCTGTTTTTTGCCGTCATTATGATGTTTTAGAACTCGCTAAAGTTAAAATTAAAAATATCGTAATAACTTACATGAAAAATGAAGATATCAATCAATAAGAATCAGATATTAGATTTGGTATTGATTGTATTTTGTGGCAAAATTTGTCAAAATTTACTCTAAAATGTTACAATTTGTCATTGGCATAATAATTTAATTAATGTGTGAATGTGTTCTGATTGGGGGCTCTCTATGTAAGTAAGATTACAAAAGGGCAGGTAAAAAGAGGCCATGGAGAGCATTTTTGTAAAATGATTTTTTTTTTTTTTTTTTTTTTGGTAAAATTTTTCCAAAATGATTTTAAAAGATACACTTAATGTGTATGATGAATCTATTAATCCTTTAAACAAAGGCATAAACTCTCTCTATGCAGCATTGGGTACAAATGGGGACTATTGAGTATTGAGGCAGTTAATAGTGGTAATCCCTTATTGCCTGCTCAAGCTTCATTATGGATTTCCAGGTCGAGTTATTATCAATATTAGAATTATAAAGAGAGAGAGAGAGAGAGAGAGAGAAAACAAATGTCAAACCCCACACCAACCGTGGTCCAGCATAATCATTTTCTCCCGGGTAAAACGGAAACAGGAACTCCCAAATAAACCCTCCAAATCTAATGGCTGCTGAGTGATTGTCTTTATTATGGCTAGGTTAGATCTTGTCCGATTACTCAAATTTCAACATCAATTATATGAGGTTAAAACTATAATGATCCTTTTGGTGGTCATCTGCCGGGTCACATTCACGTACTTTTGGAATCTAGTCTCTCTCTTTTCCTTTTAACTGATTATTTTGGTTTTTTCCTTTGCTTTTTATGTTTTACCATATACAAACAATAAAACCTCTCAAGAAAAAAAAAAAAAAAAGTATGCTCAAGGTTTTATTAACAGTGAGAGATTCAAGATCTTAGACATAATGAGAAAGTTTGACTTGGCACTGTGGATTGTCTGATCGATGACAAAATTATTAGTTGGATTTCCTTTTTCTAATCCTTGTCTTCGCTTACAATTCAAATTTTTTTGACCCTCTTTTGGCTCCAAATTTTCAAACGCCAATTTGCAGTATGATTTCTTTAAATTAAAAAGTAAATATGCCAAGCAACTATTGACCAAATTTCTCCTCTCTTTCCTAAATCAACATTGTCCGATTCTACAGGTCATGTAGTTCGATGGACAATTATAATCATTAAGAAGTGGTTGTCATGCACATATTCTTTAATCAGGTTGCTCTAACTATATAGGCCCACTCTCATTTTACTCGTCATTTTATCCAAAGATTACAAACTGTCACGCATATTTTATTTTTTATTTTTTTATTTTTTAAAGTTTAATCCAGTTTAAAGAAAAGGGGTCTAGTAGGAAAGACTGCTCAGAACATCTCTTTCCTAAGCCTCCCTATTTCACATCTACTTTTTTTTTTTTTTTTTAAATACTTGTTTTATATATGCAATTCCAAATTAAAACCTTTGAGCATACTTTTTTTTTTTTTTTTTTGGTATATACGCAAGGGAGCGGGAGCAACTTATGTATAAACATTTAAAAATAGCTTGTTGCACTTCATTTGTGAACAACTGTCGGTTGAAATTGGCCATTTTGGTTAAATACAAAGGCCAATAGATAGCCTTATTAACTATAGTTTACTCACTTCCACGTGAAACATTTAACGTGTTTTATATACTTACAAAATGAACATATATTATAAGGGTTAGAGAACAACCGAGTTCCAAAGCATTAAACAACGGAAAATGTGACAACTTCATTTGCGCCTTTTTTTTTAATTTTTTATATTCGTTTATCACAAGACAAGTACCATTCATGTGCAATATTTCTAAGTATCAGAAATCAGAAAAATGTTGAGGGAAAAAGAGTATATAATGCAATTGTAAACTTATAGTCAACTAGTTTCATCACATTAACGTCGGTCCATTCACCTGCTTGAAACCAATCATAGCACCACTTTTTTCTCATTTTTATTTCTATTTTCATTTTTATTTTTTTGAATGACCAATCATAGCACTTGCTCATGAAATTTTATCTATGATGACCAGAAGAAAGCATGCACATTCTACTACATGCATGAACTGAGAAAATAAAAGTCTTCTATACGACCAACACCTTTCTGCCAATAATTGTACAAATCCACATTTAAATATTATAGTTTTATCAAACTATAGAATTGCATAATTGATCCAGAAATATTGTATATAAATATATATGTGTACAGATGCCTGTCGGTGAACCTTAATTTCACTATGAACATAAAAACCTTTTTTTTAAAACCTTAATTTCACTATGAACATAAAAACCTTTTTTTTTTTTTT
>JAFMPE010013908.1:1358-12077 GCA_024759925.1 Ficus religiosa | reverse complement strand
ATTCTAATATATATTGATGAAAGAGAGTATGTGATTTGATTAGTAAAAATAGATATATAGAAAAAGTAATGAATCGATTATGTGATTTAATTAGTAAAAATAGATATATGGAAAAAGGATGAATTGTAAATTGAATGGGTGTAAAGTAAAATATATTTATATCAAAATGGAATATATGAGGTAACCTAATACAAATCACATTGCATTGTGATAAAATATAAAATCTATTTCCCAACCACACCATTAGCTCTTTACATGACTTGACCATCACTACCCAAATTATGATTGAAGGAATAATACTAGGGATATTAACTATAATTCTAATTTTTAAGAAATAATTTATATGACAGCAAGTTGTCATCTTTTTTTTTTTATTGTTGTATGCAATTAATTAATGTAGCAATCTTTTAAACATGTATCAATAAAAAAATGATAAGTCCCATGTGAATCGATGTGATCTTATAAGCTTGGTAGATCATTTACCTCGTTATTCGAATTAAAATTCCACCATACGTTTACATCCGTTTCAAAGAAAATAAAATACACAACTAAACACTATTAGACATAACTTAAACTATTTAATTTGTTTTCTAATCATCAACTAATTATATGCTCGGCATACAACAATTGTCTCCTCACATCTTGAGCATTATGGTTCCTCATAAATAAAGCAAGTTTTAAATATTGGGCCATAACATTGAAAGATATGTTGGAGGCAATAAATTGAATTATTGTCATGCCCTTTAAAATTCATTTCAATTGGATTGTTAATCTTGCTAACTGCATTTATAAATGTTTCTAGATGAGTTATTAAGGTCAAATTATGATGGAGATATAATTTGGCTATTGTTAAATGTTACAAAGAAGAAATTGATCTTTATGTGTAGTAATTCTCACTACTAATAAAATCACCTGCAATAACCAGTACCATTAATTGTTTCTTTTTATTTTTCTTTTAATCTTTTCTTTTTCTTTTTTGTACTTTATGCATGGCTCTAATTAATTTAGAAAATTATGTTTTCATTTATACCTATGAACTTTAGGGTTATTCTTACTTTACCCCCTAAATTTCAAAAACTTCCATTTTATTTTATGAGCTTCTGTATTGGTCCCATTTGACCCCTTTCCATTAGAATTTTAGTTAAAATAAATGGAAAAAAGTGAATCAAGTGTAGTCATGTTTTTTTTTTTTTTTCTTTTGCCTTTCTAATTGTTGAGTTGAAATCCTAATAAAATGAATTTAGTAAGACTAATTCTCATATTTTTCATATTTTTTTTACGAAAAAATATAGTAAGAGGGATTAAGTGAGACAATTTCAAAATTCAGAAGATAAACCAGGAATTTTTGAAATTCAAGATATAAAATGTAAATGACTAAACATAAAATGTATATATTTGAATAATCCTTTAAAATAAGTTAACTCCGCAGGCAATGTCTTAGGATTTAAATAATTTAATTCTTTGCCACCAAAAAAAAAAAGTATATTTGTTATTGTTCTTGTCAAAATGCAGGGGGCAAAAACAAAGAAGTAAAAAGATCTTATAGCCACATCTATTTTTTTTTTTTAAAGTCTTATAGCCACATCTTTTAACTTTCAAAAAATTCGACTTATATGTTTGCGTGTGGAAAATAATAAAAGACTGAAAAAAAGGTACATTAAAAATAAAAACGAACAGATTCCATGAATAAACTGCCTTTTTTAATATAATTAATAAGCTTGCGTTTGATTCACCGGTTAAAGATGAAATTTTTAAGTTAAAGTTGGTTAACTTTTTAAATAACTAGTTATATATTTTATTGATTTTTTAAAAAAACTACAAAAACTGATATGAAAAAGTACAGTTTAGTTAGAGTTAAACTTTAATGTCAAACAAAGCCTAAGTGTATTACTTAATCGACATTGAAAGTGATCCATCACCTTATTACATCGATAAATTGTCAGCATTAATTAATTTCCGTGTCATAATGCACAAAAAATTCTAAAACCAATAATACTATTTTCTAGGTCACATAAAATTTAACTAGACAAGATAAAATGTGATATTTTCCTAAAATAGTAGTGTTTTTTTTTTTTTTAACATCATGAATTCCCTTTTGTATTTTTTTGGGGCTAAAAAAGTACTAGTTCTCTCTCTCCCTCTCTCTCTTAATGAAAATAGAAAAAAACAAATTCAGATCATAAAAAAGGCATTACAAAAACCAATTGACGCTCTAATATACTAGTAGCCTTTTATTACAGCAAACACAATATTGCCAAAAGAATATGTTACACTTGTAAACTTGACAAATCAATGAATTAAGGGCGAGCATACTAACGAAAGTTAAGGGTGAGCATTTGTGTTGTGGTTGGATAATTACTCTTCTTCTTCTTCTTTTTCTTTTCTTTTCTTTTTTTTTTTTTTTGGGATAAGAAAGAAAGAATAATTACTCTTCTTATTACGCTGAAGCTTTTGAGAATACTTTTATTTACAGTATTTTGGGTACATTGGTCATCGACTCACATTATTCTAAATTTCTAATTATAATATCTTCTTGTTCCCCTCTCATTTTTTCTTGGAAAGCCTTCTAACTATGAATTGTCGTTTTGCAATAATTGCAGGTAGATCACGATTATCTAATTTGAGCGAATTTGGAAAAAAAAAAAAAAAGTAATAAAATTTCAAACGCAAAAACAATTTATCGAGATTAACACATAAAACTATTTTAAAATTTATTTCAAGATTTGAATTTTTTTAAAGGACTTTTAAGTTAAGTTTTTTTTAATTAAGTAATTAAGTAATTAATTTATTTTTTATGTAACACTTGATTTAAGCTCATGAATTTGAATATGTAGTCGATAAAATAGAATACACAACCAACAATAAACTAATGATCTTTTTTGTATCAAATCTGTCATTTTCTGTTGTGTCGTTTTTCTTTTCCTATCCAATCGAAAAAACGTCACAAACGCTCCTCTCGATTGTCTTAAAAAAAAAAAAAAAAAAAAATTTCAAATGAACTTATTTTAAATCCATTATAGCCGCCAAGGTGGACAAGACTACGTTTGGGTCGGAAAGATGTGCTCTTTTCGTAAATAAGGTGAAGTTGAGTTTTATTTATTTTATTTTTGACAAATATTATTTAGGGTAATTGGCCTTTTTTTTTTTTAATTTGGGACTGAGAGATTCGAACTTAGTATCTTGTAGTATAATCAGGTATGATATTACAATTAGACTATTTCTTGCAATTATGATAATTAGTCTTGTTAATTGTATTAATATTAGTTATTTTGGTACTTAAAAGTTTAATTTTACGAAATTAGTTCCTGGTTTTTTGTTTTTGATTATTTGGGTCCATGATATTAAATTTGATGAAAATTTTTAAAATTTTAATCGATATAATTACATTCATATTGCATACGAACTAAAATTTTTAAATAAAAAAGTTACATAAAGTGCAAAATGTTTTCAAGGTTTTTAACAATAATAAAGCTGACATTTATAATTATCTGAAAAATTTAATGTTATCACGTAATTGACATGTAATTGTTACTGTTAAATTTTATAAATCTCTGGTTAATCATAATGTCAATGATTAACTTAAAAAAAAGCTCAAAACAAAAATTTCAAAGACAATAATTAAAGATTATTAATTATTTAGGGACTAACAACAATAATTATCGTAATATTTATTTGAGGATTTGAACATGATCTCTCAGTTTATTTGATTTATTTTATTTTTTTAAAGTAATAAATTTGATATTTCACCTGAGTGGAAACAGAAATAGATGTACAGCAAAATGTGATGAGTAGCATACCTACACGCAGATAAAGGACGCGCTACTTAATTTAATAGTAGCTTAATTAAGAACATTTTCATGGCTTAATTTATTTAATTAAATGTATCTAGTTATCTTTACACTAGGGCTTGTTTACAGTTTGCATCTATTATTTGATTACACAACAATGTAAATGAGCATAATTTAAAGGGGACATTATTTTTTCAAATTTGGGGATGATGATTCGAGCTCTTCACTTCGTGGTGAAGTCATACAAAGAGATCGGAAATCAAAATGAATCATTACAAGATTTATGTAATAATTTTGTATTTTAATTTTGTTTTAAATTAATTAACTGTGTTATTTTACTATTTTAGAATTAGTCATAGTTAAATGAATAAGGTGAAAAAAAATAGTTAAAATGAATTAATTTGATATGAAAGCAATAAAGCAATACGCATGGGTTATAATAGATTTGTAGGTGCTAAAATTTAAATGAATTATTTTCTTGAAATAATTGAAAAAACGTATTTGTGATCATTGGTAGAGTGTAACGATGGACGGTTGTAGGTTTAAAATCATTTCCGCAATATGTAGAGTTAAAATCCCCTTTCCGAAATATACGAAAAGGAAAAAAAAAAAAAAGACATAATGAAGAGGAAGAACAAAATAATATCATTAACATAATTAGGACACGCCAGTTTTTTTTTCCCCTTTTTGTCCAATATTTTGTGATTTAATTAGAATACAATAGTAAATTTCGTGTAAACATGATTAAAAGAGGTAATCCTAATAAGTGGAATATGGTATAGAATTGTCAATCTTATTTCTCAATTAAAAAAATACGTTGGTTGATTTTTATTTCAATGCCAATAAGAAAATAAAAATGAGGTTAGATTCTTGATTTCTCATTTTTATTCCCTACATACACCCCTAGAAAATGCCTAAAAGTCTGTCTTCGAGCAGTTGGAATAGAGAAATAAAGGATTTGTTTTTTCTGAGAATTAAAAGTTGATAAGACAAAAATAGTATGTGATTTTATTGTCAAGCAACAAAAAAAATTTACTTATACTATGTTTTTTAACTTGAGAAAAAAGATTCGAACTCAATATTTTAAAATAAGGTTTAATGTAAAATAATAGTTAAATTATGATGCAATCATATGTATCAATTAAATTTTCAAGAATTAAATATGCAAGTTTTTTAAAAAAGAAATTTGTGGTATAATACTAAAAATACTCTTTTTACTACTATAAATCTTCTATTCCTCCTTCCAAAAAAAAAAAAAAAAAATAAGGGGTGTTTGGTGAATGAATTTAGTTTAAGATTTTTAAGTTTCATTAGTAATTTTTTAGAAAAGACAAAAAACTTTTTCAGAAAAAGACAAAAACAATGATGAAAAAAATACAGTTTAATTTAAACTAAACTTATAAACAAACACTATGTGTGTGTGTATATATATATAGATATAAGATTGATCATGATAATCTTACAAACTGGACAAATCTTCAACAAGAATTAAGAAGTTAATTTCATCAAAAACTCTACAAATTTTGCTCCGGAAATGGACAAACTGAGTACTTACTCGAACTTTCATCAAACGAATCTTTTAGAAAAATAAAAAAAATTGAAAACTGAAGAATCAAAGTAATAAGTTAGAAAAAAAAAAGAAAGTAAAATCAAGGTGTCCAATTAAAAACTCATGAATTACAAGTAAAATATTTAAATAATGTATTAAAAAAATAGATTTTTGTTTGACGAGAATAAAACCAAAAAAAAAAAGTAAATAAAAAATTGGCATATTTCCAAATATCAGCGGGGCCGCGGTTATTCCCGCTCAATCCCCCACGTTTTTTTTTAATTTTTAATTTATTTATTTTTAACCAACTTTTTGGAAGCAAGCAAGCAACACCCACCCTCGCTGGCTCCAATAATGCGCGCGGGTGATTCCCACCCCCCCAGCCTAATTCAAACCAACATTTCTCCACGTCAGCACGCTGTAAAATCAAAAAAATTGAAGAAGTCTCTAATTTCTAATTAATAAAAAGGTCAATTTTCTAAATGGTCACCAAATTATGCGACTTGTTTTACATTGACCCATGTTTTTTGATTTTATAAATTACACTCTATTGAACTTTTATACTGTTTTACAAATTGTTGTTATGTCAATTTTATGTTAAAAAAATCACACAAAAGTTGAATAAGTTCTGATTAAATGAGTTTTATTTATAAATACTGTCGTTATTAAATAGTTTTTAGAAGGAAATTATGTCACAATCAAAGATATTTTCGAATAAAATAGTTCTTTAATTATATAAATGTGATATTATAGAGTTATTTTGGAGATATATTTTCTCTCTAAGAAATATTTAATTAGGATTTTAGCCTATACTAAGGTCACATGATTTGAACATATTCAATTTTCATTCAGTTTTAGATGGAACACTGATAGAGAGATCATTTTTATGACAGTAGATCAATTTAAAACTGAGAGCATAATTGGATAGTTGTTTGCAAAAATAACGCTAATAAAAATCTCTCGTAACAAAAAAAAAACATTTTCAAATAAACCCCGCAAAAAAAAATATTTGACATTTTCAAATAAACCCCCAAACAAAAAATAAAAAATAAAAAAAGGTTTAAAAAAAAAAACAATGAAGAATAATGAAATTCAAACTTCTTCTCTCTGTCTGTCTCTCTCTCACACTACCACCACTCACCGGTTTATCTCTCTCTAGTTTCTCTCTCTAGATTCTCTCTCTTCTTCTTCTCTCTATTGCTCATTTTCTCTGCAACTCACTCGTTGTCTTAAAGAAGACGAAACAATCTCTCTCTATTTCTCTCTCTAGCTTATTCTTTTTTCTCCCTTGCTTCTAGAGAGAGAAAGTATAAATATCAGATTGCGAGAGAAAAGAAAAGGGGAAATACACGATGTTTTTCGCTTTTTTGTCTCAAACCATGTGAGTTCTCTGACACATTCTCTTTCGATTTCTTCTTCTTCTTCGTCGCCTTCGCATTTCCATTTGTTTCGCATTTTCTTCTTCCTCCGAGTCGCCGACTCGTCAGTTCCAACTCGCTCCCTACCATGGCGTCGTCGTCTCGAGCGCGGAGCAGCTCGCCGTTCTCGTACCGGAAGCCGTCGAGCCCCTATTCATCGACCTCGTCGTCGTCCTCGTTCATGACCGGGCGTCTTATGCCTCGCTCGTGCTCCTCCTCGGCCTCGTCTTACTTCAACTCGGGAGGCGGACTCGGCTCCGGCACCCGATCCATGACGCCGAGCCGCGGCCGCTCGGATTCTATGTTCGGCGGTGGCGGCGGCTCACGCGGTTACGACGGTCACACGCCCGTCGGATTCGCGTCCGAGGAGCTGGTTGCCGAGCCGCTCGACGAGCCGAGGTCGGGGGATAGCATATCGGTGACGATTCGGTTCAGGCCGTTGAGGTAAGATAGCAGATCTGAAGGTTGTTGGATCAGATCTACGACCTTTGAAATTGCGCGAAATTGAGCCGTTTTATGCTAGGGTTTAGTTTCTGACGTAATGTGATTGACTGGCTTGTGCTTGCAGCGAGAGGGAGTTTCAGAGAGGAGATGAGATCGCCTGGTACGCCGATGGGGATAAGATTGTCAGGAATGAGTATAATCCAGCTACAGCTTACGCATTTGGTACTTCTTTTTCTTTTCTGGCTTCCTAATTTTGGAATTTGATTTGAAGTCGGAGATAATTTGGGTTTCCGGGAAAATCATGAAGTGAAATTTGAAAATGCAGATGTCTAATCAATGCGATGTTGAAGATGATTTACATTTAATTAATTGCGTTTTATTAATTGTTGAAATTTTGCGAGTGATTTGTGTTTGCAGATAAAGTCTTTGGACCACACACGATTTCGCAAGAGGTGTATGACGTAGCTGCTAAACCTGTTGTCAAGGCTGCCATGGACGGCATAAATGGTATTGAATTTGAATGTCCCTGTTCTCTTAATGAAAGTATAATTCAATAATGATTATGTGGGAAATTTAATTTGAAATGCTGTGATTAGTGCTTTAATTAGTAAATTGACCTTAGTAAATGCATTGAAGTATTTCTATCGTGGTTTGTTTTGTTTAAAGACATAATTACTGTATCAAACGATTGGATTCAAAGTTTTTGTATCTTAAATGCAGGGACAGTTTTTGCTTATGGTGTGACAAGTAGTGGGAAGACGCACACCATGCATGTAAGTTGTCCATTTTCGAAAGTTTCATCAATTTTTACCATTTAGACAACTAAATACCAGTTAGGCATTGTGTGCGGAAACTAATATTTGGAATATGGTCTGTTTAGTGCATCTACAACTACTTGCAGTTTTACCCCCAAAAAAAAAAAAAAAAAAAAGACAAGAAAACTGCTTTTGTCTGTTACCTGAGAGGGTTGATGTTTTAGACTTTAGTTGATAAATAAGATTAAGAGACATCCTGTTGCATCCATCTATAGGATTATCCTCTATAGGTTAAGCCATTCCTGTTGCATCCATAGCTAGGTGTTTTAATTTAAAATTTTTTTTTTTTAAATTTTAATTTCTTGAACTTAGTAGTGGGGATTCGAACTCTTCACCTTAAGGTTGAGCCAGGTGTAGAATTATCGCTAGGCCATGCTTGCAACCACGAAAGGTGTTTTTACATATTAATTATGTTACTTATTTATTTATTAAATAAACTTTTATGGGTGGGCCGTGGGTGTAGGGTGGGTCGTTGGTTATGACCTGTTTTGCGGGGAAAGGAATAAAGGACATGGACAAGTTTTCTGCTTTACCATCTACAGTATTTATTTGGAAAATGTTGCCTTGATGGCTCCTAAGAAATCTTGTTCTTGTTAGATTTCTTGCTTACATGATTGTGAGATTTGAGGGCTTCAGAAAAACGCTTTGGTCATATGATACTTGTTTAAACATGTGTTTGCACAAATGCTGTCACCCGTCTTGACGTTCTTTATCTGTTCTTAAAAAAATAAGCACGTTAATTCCTCCATTATATGGTATGTAGCAAGAATCTCACATTCAGTAGAAGTACTTTTGACCTATTTATTCTTACAATCTATGCAGGGAGATCAAAATTCTCCAGGTATTATACCATTGGCAATAAAGGATGTATTCAGCATGATTCAAGATGTAAGTTTCTTCAATAATATATAAGAAGAAATACTATATTAAGGATGCATCCAGCATGATCCCTATATATGTTAATTATTTTATACAGGAGTTAGTAGTGAGAGACATGTACACACAAATGACACAAACTTTCAACTGCCATGGGCTTCCCAAACCTCTCTATTTTGCCGTAGCATGGTAGTGTTTCCTGTAAAATTGTGCTGATGCAGTATGAAACTTGTGATAGCAATTGGTTATTGTATAGCCATATCTCCAGCATATCCGTGCAAAATTTTGTATTCTCCTAACTTCTAGTCAGGATGATGACTTATCTGCTGAACTGAAATTATGTACTCTTGTTTTTGTGTGAAATATTTAGTAGTGTGTTAATGTTTATATTGGATGCCTTGGCCATAAATTGTAGGAATGGTCATTATTTCTGCTGTATAGTCAGAAGCTTTATTCTCTGTTTTGTTAGAATTGACAGTACATCTGATTTAGGTTTCATGCTGCTATGACTAACTGATTGCTCATTCTTAATGCAGACTCCAGGAAGAGAGTTTTTACTGCGCGTGTCATATCTAGAAATTTACAATGAGGTCAGTGGTTATCAAATAATACTCGTCTTAATTTCATGAAGTAATAAATTGATTTTGAATTTATTTTCTTTTCATTGTCCCATGTCATGTTGAAATATCTCTCTTAAATATGCACTATGAAAATGTTCTCAACTGTCACATTGAAATATCATAGTTTTAATTTTCTCTTTGGGGAACAAGTTCGTTATGTTTTTCCATGGTTACATGGATGCTGTTGCTGATCTCTGAGAAATTGTTATCTGTTAATAGTAGATGCTCTCATCTATGTTAGCTAATTGATTTGAGCTATCTTTGCTTCTCTATCAGGTTATAAATGACCTGCTTGATCCAACTGGTCAGAATTTGCGTGTTAGAGAAGATGCACAGGTTTATCACTTGTATCTTACTCAAATTTCTTTCCTAAGTAAACCTAATGTAACATGAATACTCCTTATTTCTTGTTTTGCAACTTATTTATCATATCTGCCTTTTTCCTCCCTCCCTCCGTGTTCCATTTTTCTCTTCTCGGTACGATAAGTGTCTGCTTTGTAGCTTTAAACACTACTGATTGATTCATTATTTGTCTTTTAAATAGTGGATTTGGTCCAATGTTCTCTTAGTCTTAGAAATGGTTCAATTCAAAGAATATTGATAATGTAGAGTCCTACTACATTGCATTGCCAGAATCCTAAGTACCCCTAGATTTATGCTAAATGGATTTCTAACGTTTTGATGCGATTATGCGTGCATCATTTCCAGGGTACTTATGTTGAAGGCATCAAGGAAGAGGTGGTTCTATCTCCTGGGCATGCACTTTCTTTTATTGCTGCTGGGGAAGGTATTTAAACTATGTCTTTTATTGTGCTTTGTTCCCCTTCCCCATTACACATTTTCTGATTATGATTGAATGCTATGAAATTTCAGCAACTCATTCCTTTTTTTTTTAAAACAAATGTTGGTGCTAATAACAGAGCATCGTCATGTCGGATCAAATAATTTCAATTTGTTGAGCAGTCGAAGTCACACCATATTCACACTGGTAAAAGTTTTCAAATCATGTCTATTTGTCTCTCAATTTTATATTGCTCAAGTTGATTAAGTAGTTTTTTTTTTTTTTTTTCTAACTATTTGCCTTTTTATAAATTTGTATTTGTGTTTGTAATTACTTGTATAAATTGAAGTAGCATTTTAAAAGATTTTATTTACTTCCTGAACGGAAACAAATAAAAATCAATTTAGATTTAGAAGTGCGAGAGAAAA
>JAFMPE010013886.1:0-16116 GCA_024759925.1 Ficus religiosa | reverse complement strand
TCTAGTGTAATGTGTACCATTACACGACGGTTTTGCTCAAAACCGTCGTGTAATTAGGCTTGAATTAAAAAAAAATTAGCTTTTTTTTTTGTGATGGCACACATTACACGACGATTTTGCTCCGAAACTGTCATGTAATGTGTGCCATCGCCAAAAAAAACCAATTTTTTTTTTTTAATTCAAGCCCAATTACACAACGGTTTTGAGCCAAAATGTCGTGTAATGGCATACATTACACGACAATTTTGGAGGAAAATCGTCGTGTAAAGTTCTCAATTTACGACGTTTGCTACTGTATTTCTTGATTCAACGACGGTGTGAACGGTCATGTAATATTGAGATACCACGACGGTTATGGAACCGTCATGGTATCTTCCGCGACACTGGATTACACGACGGTTGTCTAACCGTCGTGTAAACTTTGCACGACGGCAACTAACCATCGTGTAATCCATAATTTTTGCTAGTAACTATCTAAAGAGAACTTTTAGAGAGAGTTTCTAGAGAAAGAAACTCTAGAGAAAGAAGTGAACTTGGTTGTCTAGGTGTGAAGAAATGGTGGAGGGTGGATGCCTATTTGAAAGCTCTGGCCAGTGACTTTGGGGTTAATTTGCTAATTAATCCTAATCAAGGTGATTAAAAACCTTGTCCAAGAAGGCTTTTTCTTAGCCATTGATCCCTTGATACTTATCCATTTCTAACCATTGGATCACAAATTCCTATTTTCCTTTTAAAAATAATTAAAGTTAATTCTAGATATCATCTTCAACAGATTAATTCTTAGACTGTTAACTCAACATAATAGTATTTTCCTTTATCTTCCACTAGCATAACTCCCAAAGTCCTCTACTGTTAAAAAGTTAATTAACATAATTTTTATTTGTTACAAAACTTGCCCACCAAGTTTTTGAACTGAAAGAGGTAAGCAGTCTAAATCTTATATGTTTGTAAAAAGTTGGCCACCAAGTTTTTGTACTAATAAAGCAACTCAGTAAAAATATTATCTGTCATCAAAACCTATCCTCTAAGTTCTCATATTGAAAAAGTAGCTTAGTCTAACATCAAGACTTATCCATTAAGTTCCCAAATTGAAAAAGTTAATCTATCTAAATATTATCTGTAAAATTTAGACAGTTTAATTTTCATCTAACTAAAAAGTTGATGTCAAATCCTTGATACTACATTTTATATGCAAAAAATTCTTGTATGGAACATTCCAATATTGTTAATTCTAATATTGCTAAAACTGTAGAAATATTGTATCTGGTGATTTGATAACTCGTCTGCACTTTTATCAATTAGTCATTTTTTACTATTCACACTTATTGAATAATTTTAATTGACCATATACTAACTACTAAGTGACTAAAATTAATAATTGTCATGTCATAAAAAATTCATTTAATAACTTTTGGTTAAAATTTTAACCTAAACTTTAATTTACATAAGGAATTATAATTCGGAACATGTACAAGGACATGGGCCACAATTTCATAATTGATTGTGGGCCTAATAGTTATAGAGACTGATCTCTCACCATTCATTATTCATTGAATATGAATATTGGACGACGAACTGATCATTCATTATAACCAATAAATAGACGAGCTGTAATAACCCGAAATTGTGATGAACCTATGATTTCCTTAGAGACAAGGAAAAGCTAAGACTGAATCATATATATTGATATGAAGCTCATGATCTGAGTTAAATTTCAATATATGTTAAGTTCTTGGTTAATTAGTTACGAGACTCAATAATAGTTTGCTTAGCCAAGCATGGGGCCTTTTGAGAAAAGGGCAGAATAGGAATTTATGATTTTTATTCCGGTCAAAATTTGACCAGGTTGACCTTAGGTTTGACTGAGACGGTACTACAGTGTAATCAACAATATGGAAATCATACTGCGATAAACCGTTATTACGGACGAATAAGCAAGAATAAGGTTCAAGACTACCCTAGAAAAATCAAGTACATTATTTAGGATAATAAGGGCTAAGTAGTTCCAAGTTATAAGAAAATTTAATACGCAGTCCAATTTTACGTAGATGAATTCTGGACTGCAGTCTAGTATTAATATTATCTGAGTTAGTAAGGAAACGGACTGCATATTAAGAAGGAATGCCAAACAAGGCATTACTTGGAGGCCAAGTAAGTAAAGATAATAATGTGAATTTTAGGGATTTTTGGAAATTAAAAAGAAAAATGTGGAAAATTTTGATTGGATGATTTAGTAGATAACTATGAAGAGATTTCTTGGCCACCAAGGAGCCCTCATGGCCGGCCACCTAAGCAGGATCAATGAGCAAATATTTTGTTTTTAGGGACTAATATGCAAATTTAAGAATAAAAATAATTCTAGAAAAGAAATTAATTTTTACCTATAAATAGGTGATGTGGAGTGTGAGTTGGCTTATTTAGTTGGACCCCTAAATTTCTAGTTCAACTCCAATTCTCTCTCCCTCCCATAGGAACCGAAGCCAAAGGAAAAAAAAAAAAAAAAACAAAAACAAAAACAAGAGTGGCTGGATTTTTGAGAAAGAAAAGCAAGAAGAAAAATTTGTGATCCAAGTTGTAGATCCAATCTCAAGGAGTTAAGGTAACTCTCCTAAACCCCCTAAGCAATTCAATTAAGTTTTGATTCAATAGTTTAAGTGTATTTCCATGTTGGTTATGTAAGAGCATAAGTTCACTTTTACTTTCATGCAATAGGAGTAGCCTAGATTGCTTAATATGTGCTTGATTAGGGTTTAGTAGTCATGATTTATGGTTTGATACCTGTTGTTGATGATATGCTTAAGAGAAATTATGGTATGTGTGTATGCCTAGTAGGTGTTTGATATATGTCCCCATATGTTCAAGAAGAAGTATGTTATGCATGGATAATGGAATGAGATTAGTATGTGAATCTAGGGAAAAAACCAACCCTAAAACCCTAGTTTGGTACAAGAATACCACACGGGTTCCATGGGTATGAACCAATACATGTTGATGAAAAACTCACGTTAAAGCACTGCATGCTTGTCATAGGCTCACGGTTTTAACTGTTTGAGGTAGTGTGCATGTAATTTTACATAAGAACCAACCAAAATGAAAACTGCCAGTTTCAGATCAAAACTGGACAGCAATCTGGAAATAGAATTTTGAGGCCTTTAGAGGCCAAATTTGAGAAAAGTAAAAACTACGAAGTTGTAGAAAATGAAAAATCCTAGGGGACAGCATGGATGGTTTTTAAAAATAAGGCTCCAAAGGCCTCTGTTTTTATGAAAATCCGAGTCTGGTTTGCCCAGACCCAGTATGCACGGCCAGGCAAGTTCAACAAGGAAAAAGAGTAGGTTAGAGGCAAAACTGGGTTTTTCATAAAGCATGAAAGTTATAGGGTTTTTCAAGATCTACAACTTTCATATAGAAAGCTTTCTCAAATTCTAAACAGATTATTAAGATAAAATTAGATCTTAAAAACTGTACAGGAAACAGGAAATTCCTGCACATGCACTGATACTGAAATTAAGAAACTGTTTTCAAAGATTATTTTTAGAGTTTGATAGTTTTTAACTATTTTTGCTTAAAAGTTATGGTTTTATAAAAATATGATTTTTATAAGGAATATAAAGTTTTACAAAATATTTTTAAGAGAAAACTTGACAAAGTTTGTCAAGAAAAGAGAAAAAATAAATAAATACTTGGGCCAAACAGTATTTCGAAGGTATAATGACAAGAAGATGACCGATAGTAAGTGGTTAGGATACCCAAGTTATTAGGTTGGGCCTTACCCTATGGTTACCAATATTAACGTAATTGGGTAGTACATTGAAAGTAATTCTGCCCTAGTAACCCAATATAGTATCATTCAAAATTAGTGGGCCTAAAACCCAGGGTTACCCATAGTAACCTAGTGGGATATGAATTAAAAGTAATTGGGCTTAGACCCAAGGTTACTAATAGTAACATAATAAAACACTATTCAAGTATGTCTGGGCCTAGCACCCAGGGTTACCTGAAGTAACCTAACAAGATATTGTTTAGGTCTGGTTGGGCCATGAGCTCTAGGGTTACGGCAAGTAACCGATCGAGTTATCATAAAAAGATATGGGAGACATATAACTAGGGTTACTCATGGATATTGGTTAGAATACCAACATTTAATGATTATGATTTATGATAAGATAGGACAATCCTTACCTTACGTCCTTTTTTAAAACATGAAGTTAACATGTTGTTGTGATTGATAGGAGCAACAAACTCAGGACGTAACGTAATAGGTAAGTACAACTCCGCCTATAGCATGGGTAAAATGTTTTTGTTGCATGACATGTTTTTCAAGAAATCATGAATTAATTTACATAATTTACACATGTGTTACGATGTTTTATATTATGATGTATTATGTCATGATGTTTTATGTTATGGTTGATAGTATGCTTTGATATAGTGACATCATGAGGCATGTTCACTAATATTAAACCACATGGTAAGAACATGTTTTTAAGTCACAAGATAAGACAAGCTAATGTTATTGTGTCGTACCGACTTGCCACGATGGCAGGTTTAAACGGTATGGTTCATGGTTTGAGTTGGATTGAACTGGCGGCCCCAATCACAACATGGTTACATGCCACGGTACATGCACTCATGTTATGTAAAGGGCCCATACACCAAATCAACATAAGAAAGCATAACTGGTTCATGCATTCTTTTGACAAAATGTTTTGCGGATTGAATGCTGTACTTACCAGGCAAAAGCTCATTACTTACGTTCACGCTGTAAGTAAGCAACCTACCGACAATACTTGATGTAAGACTGTGGAGGGCTGGCACTGCAACTGTGAAATGTGGGATGGACACCGCCACGAGTTTTAGAAAATATGTTTTGTAAAATATGTTTGTAAAATGTGTTTGTGTTATGTTATAATAAAGTGATAGTATGGGTAAGGAAAAGTTTCGAGTATGATGGCAACAAGTTGCCTCGTGTCGTACTGACCCACACTAGGTCGGGTTTGGTCCATGGTTTGAATATGATGGCTTTCAAATGAGGTGTGAAAGCTCAGTACGAGTACATATAAATATGTATAAGGATAAGTCAAGTTTTAAATAAAGTTTAAAAAAATTATTCTATAATTTTCAGTAAGCTTAAGTATTTAAGACCAAGGTTTAATTTAAGTAAGCATGTTGTTTAGAAATTAAAAAAAAAAAAAATGGGAACCATTGCATAATACTTGTATATAAAACAAGCGGCTTATTATTTCATTACCTCAACATCTATTTTATCACTTTCATCTCCTCTTGAATCTTCTATATTCTCAGTGCTTTCTTGAAACATATAGTAATTGGTATAATAAATAATATTGTAATATCAGAATCATAATCGTGATTTTTTTTTTAATTTTACAATAATTGGTATGTTTGAATGTAAGAAAATAAAAAATAAAAAAAAGAAAAAGAAAAAGAAAAAAGAAAAAAGAAAAAATAACTATACATTAGAATAGCCAACCGGTCGTTCATAAACTAACGATGATCATTCCTTTTTTTTTTTTTTTTTTTGTTGTTGTTGTTCTAAATATTCACATGTCATTTTCCAACAAATAACTATACTTTACACGTCACATCATACAAATATGTTTGGAAAATTTTCACCTTATGTTTCCGGTTATTTTGAGCATGCCCATATCATTTCCAAATTCCTAAACTAACACAATCCCATCAAATTAAAAAGCAAAAAATAAATAAACAAATAAACAAACACAAACTAACAAACAAATTCATTATTTCAATGGAACAACCATCGAAACTTTTTTATGGTTGTTCCTTTTTTCAATAGTTGTTCAAAATATCAAAAGACAATGAAATCAATATTTCACAATCAAATTCTCTACAATTAAAATTTTCTAATAATAAATCACAATCCTTTATCTAAATATTGAATTAATTTCATTAATCAAACAAATTTTAAAGGAAATCAATACTTGAAAATTTGAAAAATATTTCACATGTTTAACATTTTCATCGAAAGCCAGAGCCAGGGAACGGTGGTGGTGCGGTGGCCGGTGGTAGCGACGAAGATGGTGGTGGCATCGAAGGCAGCAATGACAGAAGGCACAACTTTGACGTCTCGAGCTCCTATATGTTGTTTTAGCAAGCTCTTTTAAATATTGATGGATGAAGAACATGGAGGGTGATGAGCCGTTGGTGCCAAAGTACTTGACAGATCTGTGGATGGATGGGAACTTGGGAAGAAGAAACAAAGATAGTTGGCTTCTTCTCTTGAAACTCAACGGAAAATGGGAAAGTAAGGCTTTTCCTCTCAAACACTTTGAGCACACGCTTTTTTTTTTTTTTTCAAAGCTTTTAATTATATTTTAAATGATTTTATCAATTTATTTATTGAATAAAAAAAAAAAGAAATTAGGAAAATCATTTTTTATTAAATTATTTTGGCAAATATTCTGGAAAGTAAGGCTTTTACTCTTAAATCTTCTGACCATACTTTTTTTTGTTTTAAATTTTTTTCAAAGTTTTTAATTAAATTTTAAATGATTTTATCAATTAAAAGAATTATTAATTAAACAGTCAGTATTATTGAAAAAAGAAGTTAAAAAATTCATTTCCCTCATTTCAGTTTTTTATTAACTCATTTTGACAAATATTCCTTTAGCTATAAACCCCTTGTGAAAAAAAAAAAAAAAAAAAAAGAAGGTGGAAATTTGAAACACCCCAACCCTTCCAAGATTATAACTCATAACTTTTATTCTTATCATATCTTATCACTATTTGGAGGTTGGTATAACGTTTAAATTCTAATTTTTGTTAGCATCATTCTTATTAATTATGACAATATATAGATTTACATGTCACTATGCATCTATCATTATGGCATAAATATCTATAAGACATGTTGATCATATTAGTATAAGAGAAATTATGCATATCAAATGTATAATCAGAGCAATATATATAACGTATATATTCATCACATCATCAAGGTAAATTATAGCAAATATAGAACATCAACAAGGAAAACATTTTGTTCCAAACTATAAGTGAGGTTTGTACTTACTTGGCATACTTGATTTACTAATACATCGATGTTAGAACGAATCATGATTATATATATTTATTATTATTATTATTATTATTATTATTATTATTATTATTATTTATAAATTAAAATGAGCTTAATTTACTTATATCATAATTAATCTTAATAATTAATTCATATTCATTATTAAGTGTTAAAAAATGTCTATTAATTATTATTTAATATAATTTAATTGATTAATTACTCAATTAATTAATTAATTATAATTAATAGTTAGTACTTATAAATAAATTATATAATTTTAAATGACAAAATAATAATTATATCATTAATAATTAATTATATTATTTAAATATTCTTTCTTATATAATAATTACCAATTATTCATTTCTTATGTTAATAGTTAATAATTCTATTATACTAATAATTAATGTTCATTTAATCTCTGATTAATCATCCATAATTATATTAATAATTTTCTCAATAATTAATAATTAATTAATCTCTAATTAATCACGCATTTTAATTATATAGTTACTCAATATAATACTTTTACTTGCACAACTAATAATCATTTCATTCTTATAATTAATTAATTACTAATTAACCTTCTTAACATAAATATATTTTGTTACATACTTATTAGTTTATTAATCTATTTCATAATGAATTAATTAATCTTCATTGTATTAGTGACAAGGAGTCACTTAAGTGTCCACCTTAAGTATATTGTTTTCTATTTAGTATTGAGCTTGTACGGCACAATCTCATCAAACATGATCATTAAGTTGGGCTAAAATAGTCTGTTAGTGTATGTCTAGCAATCATCTAGTTCACTTTGTCTTGGCCCATCTAAAACTTGTGATTCAACTTTACAAAGTTAGGATTTTTCACATTTATTTAATTATATACTTAATACTAACTCATTTCATTAATCATTATGTCTATATGTTATGACTTACCCTTACGTCACATTTTTAATATTTAATCATTTTGTCAGTATGAGATCTTAAATTTGAAGATTTATTTAAATTTGTGTATAATTCCATTTTAGATACTTGATGATATGTTGGAAAGCCTGAAGTATCTAGTTTTTGCCTTTGAATTTTATTTTCCAAAATCTCAAGGGTTTCAAATATTAGTATGGATTCTTTCCTTAATGTCTGATAGTAAAATCTCAATTTACCATATATTAATTTAATTTTATGTGATTTATTAAAAATTACATGCTTATCTATTTTAAATGTATAATAGCTCATTTCAAAAGTTAAGATGTCGACTTTACTACCATAAAGTTATTTTCTTTAAGTGTTTGAGTTTTATGTGCCATATAATAAGGTTTTGTTACTATTAATCTAACGTATGTACCTTACACCCATGTTTGTGGTTAAAACTTAAAAAAATCATAATAATTCACTTATAATTTCAAATAAGGCAAAAGATTATCATTGAAAAGCTTATAATGTCTAGTTCATGCTTCATAAACAATTTTACAAAACATTTTGGTTTACTAACCCAAAACATATAAAACTTGTGGCTGGTACAGAGTTTCAGCAAAACCTCTCAGTTCATAGTCTTGACTTGTAGAATTCACCAAAAATTGTATATTTATCCATTTGAGGCATAAGATACATTTTTGGAAAGTTAAAGAATCTAATTTTTAAATTTATAACTTACAATCTAAAATTATGAACTTAAAGAGTTCGGATTTCATAAAACCCGTGAATAGATTGTACCCTAAGGGTTTCTTTTTTTTCTAGTTTTGTGTCATAAATTCAAATGCACCTAACTTAAGACAAACATAAGCAAACCAAGTGATTCAAAAACCTAAAATGAAGCTTATCCTTTGTAGAAGCTTATCATATAATTTATTTTTCAGACCAAAGTTTCTAACTAATGTCATTTATCACAATAAACACAAGCTTTAACAAAGTTTGTAAGTTTTACCGAAATGGTCCATGGATCCTCTAAGACCTCAGACCATCAAAGTTATTCTTACAACCTTTGTCTAGGTAAGAAAGAGTATAATATTAAGATTCTAACTACATAACATGCTTGAGTTCTCTAAGAATGACGTAAACACAAAGAGAACCACTGGGTTACCTCTAGTAATACATCATCTATCTCTGTTTCACACTTCTTTGAATTTAGTAATGGGATTGCTTGGAGCTTTAAAATGGAGGGAGGAGAATGTTAAAGTGAAGTTGGAGATTAGGGATAGTGTTGGTGGGTTTTGGGTCTCGATGGAGACTAGAATAGATTTTTGAGCTTAAACTTTGTGTGAATAAAGTGAGATGCTAGGGACTTATGTTCAGCCATTATATGCTTTAAGAAGAGCTATATTTTGATGGTTAAAATTGGAAAATATTGGCTGATTCCCAGCTTGCATTGTCTCCACTTGAGCAAGGGGCTTGTATGAAAATTTTGTTCTACAAGGTGTAAGACAAGTAGTTACTTTTACTTGCATATTCTTTGTTTCATATTGCCAAAACAACTTACTTAAGCTCTTACTTGATCTTGCATGCATGCACTCATTCCTTTTCCATCATGATTTAAATATCCTTCTACCTTTTCTTTGACCACCAACTGATTCTTTCTCTCTGTCTTTCTCTCTCTTATGTATTCCAATTTTTCCAACCATTGATCAAGGGTTGTCACTTAATATCCAAAAATTGGCCATTGATTTATCTATGATCCCTTCTAGGGGTGGCAATACGGGTCGCGACACGATGACACGATTAAAAAATGACACAAATTTCACGAGTTCGGGTTGGGAAAAATAGGGGTCGGGTCAAATTCGGGTCTCCTAAAATTGACACGGGAAAAAACGGGTCGTGTTCAGGTTGGACCCGTAGAACCCAAACACGACCCCTTTTTTGTGTAAATTTCGGGTCAAATCTCGTGTCAATTTCAGGTCAAATGTTGTGTCAATTTCGTGTTAATTTCGAGTCAATTTTGGGTCAAATGTCATGTCAATTTCGTGTCAATTTCTGGTCTAACCTGAATATAACCCGGGTCTAACCCGAACATGAGTTTGAAATGTTTGAAAAAAAAAAAAAAAACCCTAAAGAAGCAGTCCTTTCCCCTTTGGCCTTTACTTTTAAGAAAAAACACTAAGTTTAATTTTATGATTTTCTATTTGAAAACAATCCTTAAAACTTATTGTTTTGTCAATGGTATGTTTTTGTTGAAGGTAAATTATTATTCTTCTAGGTTTTTTTTTATTATTATTAATTTGGGATATAATTTGCTTAAACTGAATTAGTTTTTGTGTCAAATTCAAATTAATTACGAGTTCAATTTTGGTCCAATTAGAGTTGCGGGTTCAATTCGGATCAAATTTGTGTCGCAGGTTCAGTTCGTGTCACGGGTCAATTTCGTGTTGCGGGTCAATTACGTGTCGCGGGTCAATTTCTTATCGTGGGTCAAGTTTAGTTCGTGTTGTGTCTACTTGTTATAGGTTCGTGTCGTGTTCGTGTCGTGGTTTGAAGTCGTTTTCATGTCACGGGTCGTGTTCGGGTTGGGGAAGAAAAAAATCGACACGGCTCTAACACGACACGAACCTGACACGTAACACAAATTGCCATCCCTAATCCCTTGACATAAAATCTACACCATTGATTTCAAATCTATTCACAATTCTTGATCAATCATCCACCTTTAGATTTACTCCTAATTAATCTTAACCATTCATCTCTCATTTGCGACACATTAATGTTCTCAATCATACTCTCATTAATTAAATATTGATATGACCAAAATAAATACTAAGGTCATCTAATTGGGGTTCCCTTCTTAAATTTAACATTTATCCTCTAATATGACATAATAAATTTTCATATAAATTTATATGTCATTCGACCTCTTTTTTTATATATCTATAATTTCTCATTTAAAAAGAGAAATTCAATACTGTAAAAGCATTAACATCATCATATGGATGATACATGTAAAATCATTCGTGATCTTGAAATTTGATATTCATTAGAAATATATTAATAAAGGAAATTCATGATAATGATTCATGAAATTAAGTTTATGAATTTCTAGGCCGTTACAATAACTAATGGATTACGTTTAAAAATTAACATAATGGACTTTTATAGCAATATTTTTATAATTTAGGAGCATTCTAGTCAATAACGAAGTCAGGAATTTCGGTGAGGTGGGGATGAGAAATATGTACTCAAAATAAATAAATTACTCAAAATAAATTAATTGTTTAATTATGAATGAGAAATAAAAATAAATAGACTTTAATTCAGAAACATGGCATGGTATTAAAAGGAAACTATCTTGTTATGTGTTTAGGCATATTAGTTGGAATTTGGTTCAATAATATTATTTTTTTTCTTTCAAATTTTCATGGAAAAAATGAAGTTTGTAAGTTTTTAGGGGGGGCTTTCATTTAAAAAAATTTTTTGGAAGTGGGTTAATATGTAACTTTAAAACAATTACACACCTAAAATGCAAATAAGAAAAAGTTGAGGGGGGGACGACACTCCTTGGGCCCTAATAGCCATGATCCTAATTCCAATTATGAAAAAAAGTTCACGGACTAAATTTGCACAAAATTAAAAGTTTAGGGATCAATCTAGCAATTTACCCTAAATTAAAATAAACAAAATAAACTATTTTACAATTAAAAGTAAGTTAAATAAGCTTATATTAATTAAAATTGCTTTAGAACTAAACCAAATTAAATATATAAAATGGAAAAAAAATACCACTATTTTGTAGCTTTATCAAGACTGATATTTAAAAAAAAAAATGCAAATATTTGTGTTTACATAGTAAATATTTGGATTTACTAGAAATACTAAAAGCCGAAAGAACACTCTAAAAAAGGATTTGTAAATATTGGCTTTCCGTGACACCCAATTGTTCAATTTTAGTTAAATTAAGCTTTGTAAGATGGAAGTTAAAGTTTGAACTAGGAAAAAAAATAGTTTTGTTTTTTTCCTCTTTTTCAAGAGATTAATAAATTAGAATGATGTTTTAGTTGAGATTTTAGAATAATTTAAAACAGGATCCTTTTTCGACTATTAGAGTGAAAATTGTGCTCCGACTTACAACTCACGAGTGAGTAAAAATCAATTAATGTACCTCAAAAAAGAAAATTAATTAATCACTAATCTTGCTCTGAAACATAAACCAATCAATCACATTTTTAGGGCTAAATCAGGGTTAAAAATGTTAGGTGGAAACACTTTGTGATGCATGGACAGGAATTTGGAGGAATTTTTCTATATTGTTGGACTAATCTAAATGTAATGTTTAGACACAGGCATAATTCTTTTCAAATTTCTATCATAAACATGAATTTGCTAATTTTCGAAACGTTATCCAACTTTGTACCAAACCGTTCGTATCCATGCATAGGATTGGAAGATCATTAAATACATCCACACACACACATATACATACATACATACATACATACATATATAAATATAAACTTCAGCTTTGAATTTCCATTCCTTCCAATGTATTTACAACTTTCTCCATTTCCATTCCTCTACTGCCCTTCACCAAAACAACATCATCACAACCAATCTGCTGGAGAATTTCTACTGCTACACTCTCTGCATCATGGGCAACTACAACTTTTCGATTTTTAACAAGATTTAGATTCTCAGCTGCAAGGAAATATCTATTCCCAACAAGCACAACTAAATCGATAGAGGCATCACGACACTTGTTCAGAATCATCTCATGAAACTTTATCTCGTCTCGACCGAGTTCCAACATATCTCCAAGTATGGCAACTCGCCTTCCATTGCACTCAATGCTAGTTAGTAAGTCGATGGCAGCTTTGGTGCTAATGGGATTGGCATTGTAAGCATCATTCACAATTTTGATGCCGTTTCTAGAAACTATAAGCTCTGATCTCATGCAAACAGCGGAAAATGTTGACAAGGAAGTTGCAACTTGTGTCAGAGGAACGCCTAGATGAGTAGCAACCGCAGCCGCTGCACATGCATTCTGAGCCAAATGTAGACCTGGACTACGGATCAGAAGTTCGACCCTGAAAGCAAAACATATCTTGGTGAAAAGAGTCGCTGACTAACTGATATTGTTGAAGGACATAAGAATCGGTAGAAAAGCAATCAAACAGAAGCATTTGTTTGTTTTCTGTTGAATCCATCAAAAAAGGTTTGATGCTAAATTGTCATTTGGAAAGGAAGAAAGCAGAATACAATAAACAAGAAGAAAACATGATAGGTATGCTTCCTTGGATCTCCAATGTGACTGATGCCCCAAACTCTATGAATTCGTTCCACATTTAGAATAACGAATTTAAGTTAAAACTTACAAGCGATAAAGATGAGTGTGCAATTCATGCATATTTCTGTTATAAGAATGCATGATTTCAAATATCAAGAAATGTAAATTTTGAAGCTATGTTTCAATGCTTTATGTGCTTCAAGTCATGTTGTGTCTAAAAAATAAAAATAAAAATTTAAGACCACATTGAATGCAGATTTGTAAGTTTAGGCTACAAGCATGATCCTATTTAATTTAAGCAAATAACTAAAAGAACCAAAAATGGTACTTATAGGAGCATAGAAGTAATTTTCCAGTAGCACAAAACTGGAACAATGACAGAAAAAGCTAAGACATAGCAGAATATTCTATCTAACCAAAAGCCCACAGAGCTAGATGTCGACAAGTATATGTTCTTTTAACTTCTCCAACTCTCGAATTCAACAATTGACTAATTTAGATGAAGAATGCACTTCATTAGCTTACATTTCTCCATCTGTCTCTAAAACAACTCGAAGTGCTTGACCACCGTCGGTACTTTCTGCTGCCACCAGACGAACATCACATCCCATTCTCCTCCCAAAGAGCACCTAGTTTGAACAATGCCAAGACAGTATTTATCCAATCAAAAATCCAACTCCAAGCGAAGAATTTGCATATTCCACGAAAAACAGATGAAATAAACTCAAAAACAGCATCTTATTACTCTTGAATACTCATTCCAACACTCCCCCTGGCAGTTAAATTTTCACATTCCAAAACAAAAACCAATATTTTCTGAATACCGTTCAACGAAAATTCAATTTGAAAGCACAAGAGAATGCCAAATCTGACATATTACCATATCATGTAAAAAGAACGCAAATTTTGCATCTCCAAAGCAAAGTCAAACAGATTGGAAAATACTGAGAAAATATAGCAAAACCGGAGATTCGATTTGTAATAAGCTCACCCTTTTAACCCCACTTGGTATTGGGAGGCTCATAACCAAAGGATCATCAGCATTGAGAACACACACATCCCCGGGCCTCGCCTCCTCCAGAATTTCTCCTTTCGCCATTGCCACATCCTCCAAGCTCGCGAAATTCGCCAAATGCGAAGGCCCGACATTCAGAACCACTCTAATACTCGGCCTTGCCATCCTTGCCAGCTCCAAAATCTCCCCCTTCCTAGCCATTGCCATCTCCAAAACTGCAACCACCCCGGCAGCATCTCTAGGCATCCCAATCAGTGACAGAGCAACCCCAATTCTATTATTCCAATTCCCATTACTCTGATAAACCACATTTGTATTTTCACCCCCAAGAGCCAAAGCTATCATAGCTTTTGTAGTAGTCTTTCCCACACTGCCGGTTACTCCTATAACCACACCACTAAACCTGTCCCTAGCAAAACTAGCCATCTTCATCAGTGAAACGACACTGTCTCCATTGATTTCCACAAAGCCCTTGTCCCAATTCTCACAAACCCTCTTCCCAACAACTCCAACACAGCCATTAAGGGACAGTTCCGGAGTAATGAAATCGTGGGCATCAAAGTTTTCACCGGAAATGCCGAATAACCACTGGTGGGGCTGAAGGGTTCTGGTATCTGTGGAAATGGTTCCTGGTGGACCCCACTTCACGATTCTGCCATTGACCGCCTGAGATATCTCGGTGGCTGTCCAGAGGGGAAGAAATCTCTGGTCTTGGAGGGCATTTTGGGAATCGAATTTTGTGGGTTTTGTTAGTGCATAACATGGGAATTTTGTGACTTTGTGTGCTTGAGAAAACATGGGGTTTGTGGTTGCGTTCATGATTCATTAATTTCTGCTAATTTCTTCATGCAGAAAGAATGAGAAGAATAGGAAGAAGTTCATGGCTTTGTCGCTGGTCTGTGAGTTCCAAACATCCTCGTTTTGTGTCGAAGAAGAACTAAGGAAGGAAGGAAGGAAGGAATCACGACCGGTCAAAGAGTCCAAAAAGACAACAACTGACAAACAGTTTTTTTTTTTAATTAAACTTTTATTTTTTTTAATAAATAAAATTATAATTAATTTTTAATAATAAACTTCAAACTTAAACTTTTAATGATCCAAATGAATACTATGTGTCGTTTAGAGTTGAACAATCCGCAGGATTTTTTTTTTTTTTTTTTTTTTTTTTTTTTAAGGAATCCGTGGGATTCTTTTGGTTGTATTTGGATGGATCAACGTATATAAAAGAGCCAAATTTTTTACACATCTCAGTCCTTCCTTTTCTTTCTTTTTCTTTCTACTGGTTATTATTGTAGAAACATGGCATATACATGTTTAATCAATTTATTAAATTAAAAAAATTAATTATGAGGTGTTATAAAAAAATCGTAGTTGGGAGATAATTAAGGAAAAAAAATATATGACAACATTTTATTAATAATAATTTTATGTTAGAAGTTAAAATTTTTTTTAAAAAAAATATTTAAGTAGTAACAAATTATAAAGTTAACAAATTACATAGAA
Organism: Ficus religiosa; assembly: GCA_024759925.1. Lineage (NCBI taxonomy): Eukaryota > Viridiplantae > Streptophyta > Magnoliopsida > Rosales > Moraceae > Ficus > Ficus religiosa. The sequence continues at coordinate 334 of JAFMPE010013886.1, read as the reverse complement.
AATTAATTATGTGAAAAAATAATAGTTGAGAAGATAACTGTTGCTAAAAATTGTAAGTGCATAATATCGCAAATAAGTAATAAAGTGATAAGTAAAATATCATTCCCAGGAGAATTGTCGTTATCAATTATTAAAATTATATTAATTCAAACTTTATTTGAATAACCGAAAAGGATTTTTAAATAAAAATATCAAAATAAGTAAAAAGACTAAAGACTCAAAATACTAAAAATCTAGGATTTTTGATTTCACCAGATTAATTAGATTCAAATCCTCTAATCCAATTAATTAATGTCTATTTTTTATGTTGCCAATGAATCTCACTATTATAATC
>JAFMPE010013775.1:990-17108 GCA_024759925.1 Ficus religiosa | reverse complement strand
TGAAACTTTGATGGTCCTGCATTCTTGTGGTTTTTGTTTGGCCAATATTGCCAGCATGCATGGAGCTCATGCTTCAACTTGATCAACCTTTTGCTCCAAATACCTCAACCGCTCATCAGCCAAAAAGCATTTCCCCATGAGCGCTAATGAGCTCCACGCCTTCCTTCGTTACTATTCGTCCGGAGGAGCTGATATATGACTATGGCTGTCGGAAAACGTTCGACCTTGAGCCAATGAATCAGGCGTTTCTTGCTCACTATATCACCAAACGGGACGGCTAGCCAGGGCGTTGCCGGAGAAACATCGGTCAAAGCCACATTGTCCTTCAGCGCTGGACGGATCAAAAGCGGTTCATAAACCAACAGCGACTCCATCGAAAGCGGTTCTTGCTTTGCTTTGCTTTCTCAAGCTCAGCAAGTTTCTCTGGCGTAATAATGGTAGGCGTCAATGCCGTGTTCTTCAATGAGCTCAACTACAATGGTGAGAAGAAGGAAATAAAATGGGAGAACATACGCCTTGCGTTTGGACACAATAATTCCAACCCTACTTTTGTCCTTTTGTCTTCTTCTTTTTTTTTTTTTAAATCAATAAAAAGTATAACTAATTTTAAAACAGTCAGTGAATTTTAATATAAAGTTTCCATTCTAAATTGGTACACTAAACTGAATTATGTGCAAACAACTTTTAATCAAACTTTTAATCACCAAAAAAAAAAAAAGTTAGAGATCAATTATAATTTTGTAAAAGATTTTTAAAAAAAATTATGATTTCGTAAAAAGATTCAACTTCCATGTATTATATATGTGATGTATTTCATCTAATTTTTAAAATTTTTTTATAAAAAAACAAATTGTTTCATTTTAAAGAGTTTAGGACCTTTTATTAAATAATAAAAAAAATATCGAATACTAATTTCATAAAACATAATTTTTTTTAGGGTAATAAAAGATAAATTACAGAGGCGGTAATATGGAATATTAATGTTCTTTACTTAAAACAAAAAAAGAAGAAATATAGGCAGCAAAGATAACATTCCTTTTTCTCCACTTAAAACGACAGCAAACTTTCAAACACAGAAACGACATTATCCCATCCGCGTAAAACGACAGTTAATCAAGCACACTTTCAGTTCCTATTCAGCAATGAAACAGACGACGGACGCAAACTCCAAAAACAATTTTTGTTCCCTCGGTTGTTTGAGAGCAGAGCAGCCATTGATTTGCCATAAACAGAGCCAGCAAAAAACGCTGATTCTCGGGGGAGGAGAAATGGAGGCGTGCTTGGCGAGATGCTGCAATGGCGGGTCTCTCCTCAGAGCCTTCAGACCTTCAAACCCACTCCGTTTCTCTCTCTCTTCTACGCCTCTCCGTTCCGGTACCGCTTGAAGCTTTTTTAATCGAACCTCTGATTGTTCGTCATTGAAAAGAAAACCCCCAAAAAATTGACAAACGCTTGATAAAATGTAGAATGATTATTTGATTGAAATATGGAACAGGGTCTCTTAGAAGAGCTTACGACGGACTGTTGTTGGACGCCGGAGGAACTCTCTTGCAGTTGGCAAAGCCTGTCGAAGAGACTTATGCTTCAATAGGAGCCAAATATGGTCTCTTTTTTTTCTCAATAATTTTCTTTTTAAATTTTGGGTTCTGGGTAATGCTTCATGTTTTTAATTTTTAATTTTTAATTTTTTTTAATGTGTAACAACTTGTGTGTGTGTCTCTCTCCTTTTTTGTGTGAATTTGTGATTCGTTACACATTGTTAGGTGGTGAGACGGTTAAAACAGTTAAATTTTGTGTCTGTCATGGTTTTTAGTCCTGACTTCAGCTCCAGCTGAAATAGAAATTTTGTTATATTCTTCATGTGTGTGTGTGTGTGTGTGTGTGTGTGTGTGTGTATGGCTATTTGGTTATGAAAAATGCTTCATTGTTTTTCATTACGATATGATTTGTGGCTATCAATGAGTTATTGTGCTTAAAATAGCTTGTTGGATTGTTCTACAGAGAGTTAGTTAACAGTTAAATTTGTGTTTTGTGATCGTTTTCAGGTCTTACTGGAACTCCAGCTGAAATAAAGCAAGGATTTAAGAGAGCTTTTGCTGCCCCATCGTGGCCTGAAAAGCTTCGTTACCAGGTTTCCGCTTTCACTTGCTAAATTTCCAATGCCTCTAGATATCTATTATTTCATGCCAAAAACAATTCATTATGCAGTGTTTACACACACACACACACACACACACATATTTTTGGTATGTTGTTGAGCTATTTTGTGTTTACTGACAGGGAGACGGGAGGCCTTTTTGGAAGCTTGTTGTTTCCGAGGCCACAGGGTGTTCTGACGTTGATTATTTTGAAGAAGTTTATGAGGTAATCGTTCTCTGAATGCCAATTTTGCTTGTTTTATCCTGAGCATTTTTACCTGAACTTTTAAATATTAGTGGTTGCTTTTGGTAGTACTACGCTAAGGGCGATGCTTGGCGTCTTCCTTCTGGAGCTTATGAAACAATAGTTCTCCTCAAGGATGCCGGAGGTCATATTTACCAAGTATTTTTTTTTCTTCTCCATGTTTTTAACTGCTAGTAGATGTATTCTTCCAATATTTATGGACTTTTCATGTCTGTTCTGTCTGTTACGGACCTTGCATTCGACTATGCAGTTAAGGTGGCTGTTGTATCCAATTTCGACACCCGCTTGCGGAAGCTATTAAAGGACCTCAATGTTCTAGACCTGTAATCATTAGCCCTTTCTTCTGATTGATTTTTACAAATCTTTCCATACACTTTCACCATTGTTTCTTTATAGGTTTGACGCTGTCATTATATCCTCAGAGGTTGGATATGAAAAACCAGATCCAAAGATATTCGAAGCTGCTTTAGGTATGCATAATAGAAGCAAATTTTCTCCTCGTAGACTCGTAGGGTTGTAGGAGTTCGATTTTTCTTTGAGTTGCTTATTCTCTACATCTCTTCATTTAAGAAACTTCCAAATTAGTTAAAGGCATTTTCCCATCTTTACATCATTGTGGCTTTCTACTACTTTTGGTGAATATAACCAGCTTCTCGGGAAATATTATGGAAAATCAGAACTTTATAATTCTACATGAATTCGGCGATACTCCCTTGACAATCTTCGTACTGTTTCAGATCAAATCAGTGTGGAAGCTCGCAAAGCGGTACATGTTGGAGATGATGTAAAAGCAGACAGGGATGGTGCGAATACCTTTGGGATAGATTGCTGGTAAGACTTAACAGCTTTTGAAATTTTGTTTTGCGTTAGCTTGCGCTTCCTTTGGAATCTTTTGATTGAAAATATCACATTAAGGAGAAGCACTTGCCTCTGCTACATATTTGATCAACCGGGTACCCTCTAGCTCCAACGGCTTCCAGACACCATTCCAGGCTCTTGTTGAAGCACTTGTTGCCCAGCCATCCCAAACTTACCTCCTCATGTCTTTGGTTGTATAGCATTTGTACACCTCTATAAATATCAGCATCCTCATGACTAGTTATTTTAGTTGATGAAACAACCGATAATGACAGATAATAGACTGGGTCTAATCGTTTTCTTTCTTATTGTTCTACCGTGGAAAGGATAAGCTTCATTAAATGAACGTGGGAGTAGATTGAGAAATTGTTGATAATATAGCACTACTTGCTTTTTTTATCACAATATGCAGGTTATGGGGGGTAGATGTGAAGACATTCTCAGACGTTCAAAATCGCATTCTCATTTCAGGCTTGTAGCTTCCAAAAATCAGGTGTGAATTTGCATTTCCATAATCCATGTTTCTTTGCTCGTTTTCCATTTTCGGTTAACTTGTCAGTCTCTTTTAACATTTTCCACGGACTTCGATGGAAAATTTGGATCTAACCTCAATGTGTTTTGTTGCAGGAATCATTGAGGACGAAAAGACTGTTGCTTCAACAAAAAGAAAAAGAAAAAAATGGATGTTGGAAATTTTAGGAATATTTAATGGTAATATGAAATGATTTTGTGTTGTGCGGTTGTTTAGCTATGAATAAAATGGAAATTTCAATGGCGGGACCTGAAAAAATTTACTTTACTTTTAAGGCCATATTTTCTACCGTTAGATCTGTATAGAACACTTTCTTTTCCCTCTAAATTTTGATGTGATTTTAACTACATCCGAGTGGTCAAAGACCCTTCCGAAGAAGATCCTGATCATATTGTGTTTGCTTCATGAATGGATGAGAAACTTTACATTCAACTTATGTTCTTGTTGTAGAAATAGCCTAGTGATTTCCCATTTGCCCGTGTCTAACGGAAGTGAAATAATAATGAATTGAATTTCCTAGCAGCAAGGGTGATGATGATTTAAATCAATGATCTTATTTTATAATGAAAGAAAAAAATGATTTAACAAACATATATTAATGCAAGACCAACCTCTAAACAAAAGGTCTTGAGTTTAATTCATCACCGCCGCGGTGGTCGAGGCGTATGGAAAATTCTATATATAATGAGGGAGACTCTCCTCCTCGGGTTATCTGGGTACGCTATCCTTAATCATTAATTAGGCAAATGTAAACGCAAGACTTTTCTAAAGCTGTTCAAGCATTGCTGCATTTCTTTTCAGCATTTAAACTGAATTTTTACAAATCACGTCCAAAACCTAAAATGTTATCAATTTTCAACATCCCTTCAACTTGAAAGCGTCATAGGGGAAGGTAGAAAAGCAGCAACAGCACAAATGGATATCCATTGAAACGTGTTCTACCGTACCTAAAAAAAGTTGCAATACAACTTGTAAAATGCCAATACAAGCAAACGTTTCTTTTACGCAAGATAGCGATACATTTTTCTGTCTGTGTTGTCCCTTTCCAAAAAATCACGCTCGATGAGGGACTCAATGCGTTTCTTAATCTCCGTTGGATTGGCTAGGAACCGCGATTGCAACTGTTTTGTGACCTCAGCTATTATGTTGTTGTGATCCAGAGTCTTCCTTGATTTCATGATCCTCACAATCGCAGCTTCAATCTGAGGCTTCCGGTCCTCCTCCACTCTCTGACGGGTCTCCTGTTTCTCGGGTTCTGATTCCTTCTGTGCAACTACAGTTCCTATCTTCACCTTATAGAATTTGCTAGCAAACTTGTCGTTAACGAAGAATGCATCATCCTCAGCTATGTCTTTACTCATAGGCTCCTTCCGAAGAACATTCTTTCCCTTCACACAAGCCAACGATTGCAGGCACCTCTTTAAATCCGAAGCAGGAATCTCCGTGGCCTGCTCAATCTCCTTGTAGCTAAGCCGATCGGCGTTATTAAACAGCATTAGGACACACATTTGATAAGTGGACACGTTTAACTCATGCTTCTGGCCCTTCCCAAAGGTGGCCTTGATATCTGCTGTTCCCATGTTACATTGCCAGGTCAATCTCCGACCAGTATGCGTCCCGAGGTAATAGGATCGGAACTTCTCACATAATGCTGACATTTCTGCTGGAAGGTTGCATGTGACGCTAGGCTGAGTTGGCCAAGAACCTGTTGTCAGAACCTGGACAGTCAAAGTAGGTCCACCCCCTAGTTCAGGATGGCTTGCATAAAACCCTTGCATTGTGTCTTGAGAAGTTTTCATGTCTGTAAACATGCCCTCTAATTTGCAAGTAAATTGATATCCGCACTCGGTCTTGAGCTTCACTATCAAACTTCTCTCTGCATCATCGGAGACAGTTTTACCGGACAAAAGCCTCTTTGCCAAGTGCTGCTTGTAATATTTCTCAAACACATCCTTTTCCTGCAGGTACCGGAACAACGTCATGACCTTGTCAAGAATAATTTCTACATCCTCCTCACTAACCCCCTTCAAACCTTTGCGGAGTTTGTCATCCACAAACAAAGAAATAAACTCGGGAGAACGCGGATTCAGATTAATAAAGTACTCGAATGATGAATTTAAAGCATTCTGAAATGTCTTGTCATTAGTAAAGGACGAGCTAATAATTCCGTCATACTTATCTTTCTCATCCAAGAGTCGTTGAACAAACTCCACAGGCTCCTTCGACTTTTCTGGATCAGTAACCAGCTGTTTACCAGTTTCCCTAAGGTGAGAAGTCATCACCTCACGTATCGTTGAAAGACCACTGGAAACCCGCCGGAACAAATTGTACATCCTTTTCAGGTCCTCATATTTGTCATCAAGAAGCATGTTTACCAGACCTGAATTTTCCATATGCACTAATCTCGGCATGTGGTTTGCAATCATCTCTTTCTCCACCACATTAGTTATCTTGACTTCGCTCTTCGTATCCAAGTAATGGGCAACCCTTTCAACTTCCTCATTCAAACGCCTCTCAGCCTCCTTCAAGTAATCCCCACAGTCACTACAGTCGATGAACTTTTGCGACTCGCCCCTGTAAAACTCAGCTGAAACCTCAAGAAAATGTTTCTCAAAGTCGTCTTGGTAAACAGAAGGACCCAAATCCATCAGCATCTTAATTATATTCCTCATCAGCCCCCTGTTGATCACTTCACCACTCCGTTCCCTCTGTATTAGATCAAGAAGTGTAGCAAGAAGTCTAGATTGAATCTTAGGGGAGCGTACAATATTATCCCTCCATAGATTCAGCCCCAGCTCGTGAACAGGGGTTTTTTGAGTACTGGGAATATAAGTCCTGTCCATGTACATCAGTATGTCTCGGATCATTTGCAAAGCCTTATTGTGGTCGTTCCATTTCCTGTTCAGTTCTTCAAGAAACAGACCTCCCTGAGCAGCTTCAATGCATTTCGATACCTCTTTAAGATGAGAAGTCATGGTGGAAACCAGCCCGGAGTACAGCTTTTCACCAAATTTGTGAAGCACCATATTGTAGGCATTTCTAAATCCACAGAAAAACTTCAACATTATAAACTTTTTCATCCTTTTTCTAAAAGGAAACAATTCCATAAATCCTACGCCAATATTTCAAAAATTCGGTAGCATGAAGCAAATCGATTGTATCTAGAAATTTTAGTTTCAAGAAAAGATGCAACATATGTGACTCCAATTAGCATATACAAGATTTAATCTGTATTGTGTTCCTTAAAAAAGCTGAATTCAAAGCGATTCGAGCCGTTCATATCTTTTATTAAAGCACCCCCATTTCCAATCCTAGTTTCGGTAGCATAGCCAGCCATCAACAAACATACTCATCAATGCAAATACTCTTGTTACAGGAAAAATGGTTAATAAACATTAAAAAGCCCTAAACTGTAACGATAGCCTGCAGATTTTTTGCTTCAAACAAACTTCACATCACCATGTAATATAAACGAATCACATAATTCTCTACAATTTTCCTCAAAACTCACATCCCGTCATTTTTTTTCCCTAACATGAATAAAAAATGTCTCCCTCAATATATTACACACAAATATATATAGATAACTCATATCATATCAGGTTACCAACCCTAGAACAATTAAATCTTGTGAATTCAAGAAGTGCGATCTCAAACCAAAAATCCAAAGCAAGAGAATCGAATACCTAAAGTACGATCAAAAGCAACAAATCAAGGAAAAAAAACACGCCTAATTTGTGCAAAAACAATTACAACAACACAAGCAAATTCCAGAAGCGAAAATCAAGGAGAAAATTGAGGAAGAACCTGTAGAGCTCTTCGAAGCTGAGGCCACTGGCGTTAAGATTGTAAATCTCGTGAATTGCATGTTCGAGAATCTTCCACGTCTTCTCGGCGTACTTCGGATCCACCACAACCCTGTGCTTGAAAGCCTCAATCTGGAAATTCCTCTTCTTCTGGTTGCTCATCGCCGCTCTATTTTCCCTTCCCCAAAATTCCCAGAATCCAAACACGAAGCTAGGGATCCAAACAGGGCAAACAGGAATCGGATCCGAGGCCTAGAAATCCGGCATGAGAACGAAAGATCGACGAATTTATTTACGTTGGGAAGTGAAAATTTTTCCGGAACCGAGATCAGGCGAGAGTTTATGTATGTGTGGTTATGGTTGGAGGGAAAGGGAATTGATGAATTGAAATGAGAAAAGGGGGAAGTATGTATGTGTGTGTGTGTGTGTGTGTGTGTTATATATATATATTGAAAAGAGGTTTTTCTTTGAAAAGATTGAAATGAAATAGATTGAGCTAGGCTTTAACCATTTATGAGAATTTCTGATTAATCCCATAAAATTCATGAATAACAAACGGCCACTATATATATATATATATATATATATTTTAATTATTAAAAACTAAAAAAATAATGAAGTACCTTTTTTTTTTTTAAGAAAAAAAAATATTTTTGTGATGAGTAAAAGTAATAAAAGAAATAAAATATTGATTCTTGATACACTATTTCTTTCTTTTCTTTTCTTTTTTGAGCTCTTATTTTTTTCGTTTTAGTATATGAATATTTTAATATTAATTTGTGAAAAGATTGAGATTGTGTATATTGCCACGAACAAGTTAACGACTTAACGTGAATAATTGAGGTTGGTTTGTCCAGATTCTGACGTTGGTGTGCATAAACAGTAAAGTAGTTCTATAGTATGAATTATCCTCTTTTTTTTTTTTTTTTTAATTATCGGTAAATCAATCTGTAATTTTAGTTATTGAGTTAACTTTTTAACACAATTTATTAGGTTAAAAAATGAGAATGAATTCACCATCATAGGACTGACCCGCGATACTGACAATTTCGACTTCATATAGGCAAGTTGTAGCTTACATTTTGAATTGAAGATATGTTTGGGGGGAATTTTGGAGACGGAGTTGTGGAGGTTGAGTTAGAAATATGTGTTTGGGGGAGAAATTTTTAGAAATGAACCATAATATATAACATAAGATAAAAATTTTGAAATGTGTTAGAAAAAACAATGCAAAATAAATATTGTTTTGTTCATCTTATTGAATATGAGATTTAAATTTAGGAGTTTTGGATTAGACTACAGGTTACTCTAAAAGGGGTTGAAAGATGAAAGGACACTAGATATTTATAGTGGTTTTTTTTTTTTTTTTTTTTTAAATAGATTTATAGCTGTATTTTTTTCGTGAGTGGATTTATTGTGGTATTGGACCAAGTGTGACGCCACTATAATTGATGAATGATGATCAAATTGCCTCTCAAAATAAAATTTGACATAGTAACAACCCAGTCAAATACTGTTGGAACACCCTAAGGTTGGGCATTCCAAATACTGTCGTTTTAACACTACTGTCGTTTAATGTTATTGTCGTATTCTACTTGGCATGTTGTATAACTATTGTTTTCTCAAGCTATGGTCGTTTTCAACAGGGTTGTGTTTTAATAATCTTCTCATTTCCCAAACGTTGTCCTTGCTCCTTCCAACTCTATTGTCGTTTACTAAGACTTTGTCCCCACGTCGGTGTTTTTGAACCATTACTATTTTCTAATCTCGTTTGTACTTTCTTATTCCATCTTTTTATCTTTTCGTGATATTTTAGTTGCTGTTCTTTGAGGCGCTGTTGTTAAATGCTATTGTGATTTTTAAATATGTCATTTTCTAGAATTGTCGTTTAACATATTGGAATGATTTCTACAGTTTTTCTCTACTATTCTTTTTCTTGCGATTGGAAGTTCGATTGCACCTTTTTCTCTCATTAAAATGTTGTCGTTTTTCTAATATAACGTCGTTTTTGTAATTTGTCGTTTTTCTGCGTTGCTAATGTCGTTTATACTTTTAAAGATGTTGTCGGAGATTATGGTTTCCTATCAGTATTTTAAATTTGTTTGCAAGGTTATTGTCGTTTTTTGGAAAAAAAAAAAAAAAAAAGCTTTTTTAACTAAACGTGCTCTTTTTTTTTTTTTTTTTTGGGGGGGGGGGGGGGGGGGTGTGGTGGTGTGTGTGCGGTGGTGTGGGGGAGATAAATTTTGTACAAACTTATGATTTAGAGAAAAGTAGCAAATATGTTATTTCCATTCAAATATTTCAAATTTAAAAACCTGCTACTCACTTCTTTAATTGGAAAAACGGTAATTTCTTTAGTTTTAAATTTAAAAAATTGCTATCAAGCTCTTCCTCCCGTCTTCGTACAAAATCTTGTATAATTTTAAGAAAGAAATATAGGGCAAAGGCAACAAAAATTTGACATTTCAATTAAGATCACACGAGATTGGACAGCTAATTGAGAAAACAGCAATGTAACAAATGGACATTAATTAAAATAAATGAGATTTCAAGAAACCAGACAAATATTCCAATACTAAGCAAGTTACCAACAACACTTGTTGAATACAAAGACGGAGAAAACATTTCTTCTAGGCAAGATAACGATACAATTTTCTGTCTGTGGTGTCCCTTTCCAAAAAATCACGCTCAATAAGGGACTCAATCCGTTTCTTGATCTCCGTCGGGTTTGCTAGGAATCGTGATTGCAACTGTTTTGTGACCTCGGCTATTATGTTGTTGTGGTCCAGAGTCTTCCTTGATTTCATGATCCTCACTATCGCAGCTTCAATCTGAGGCTTCCTGTCCTCCTCCACTCTCTGACGAGTCTCCTGTTTTTCAGGTTCTGATTCCTTTTGTGCGACTACGGTTCCTATCTTCACCTTGTAGAACTTGCTTGCAAACTTGTCGTTGACAGAGAACGAATCGTCCTCAGCTATGTCTTTACTCATAGGCTCTTTCCGAAGAACATTCTTTCCCTTCACGCAGGCCAACGATTGCAGGCACCTCTTTAGATCTGACACAGGAATCTCCGTCGCCTGCTCAATCTCCTTATAGCTATACCAATCAGATTTATTGAACAGCATTAGGACACACATTTGATAAGTGGATACGTTAAGCTCGTGCTTCTGGCCCTTCCCAAAGGAGGCCTTGATATCTGCTGTACCCATGTTAGTTTGCCACGACAGTCTCCGACCAGTATGGGTCCCAAGGTAATATGATCGGAACTTCTCGCAAAGTGCTGACACTTCTGCAGGAAGATGACATGGCATGCTCGGCTGAGTTGGCCAAGATCCTGTCGTCAGAACCTGGACAGTTAATGTCGGTCCACCCCCGAGCTCGGGATGGCTTGCATAGAACCCTTGCATTGTATCCTGAGAAGTTTTCATGTCTGTAAACATGCCCTCTAATTTGGAAGTAAATTGGTATCCGCACTCTGTTTTGAGCTTAACTATCAAACTTCTCTCTGCCTCGTCGGAGACCGTTTTCCCAGACAAAAGCCTCTTTGCCAAATGCTGTTTATAGTATTTTTCAAATACATCTTTTTCCTGCAAGTAGCGGAACAACATCATAACCTTGTCAAGAATAACTTCTACATCTTCCTCACTCACCCCCTTCAAACCTTTGCGGAGCTTCTCATCAACAAACAGAGAAATGAACTCGGGTGAACGCTGGTTCAAATTAATAAAGTACTCAAAGGAGGAATTCAGAGCATTCTGAAATGTCTTGTCGTTGATAAATGACGAGCTAATAATTCCGTCATACTTATCTTTTTCATCCAAGAGGCGTTGGACAAATTCCACAGGATCCTTCAACTTTTCTGGATCAGTAACCAATTGTTTACCAGTTTCCCTGAGGTGGGAAGTCATCACCTCACGAATCGTTGATAGACCGTTTGGAACCCGTCGGAACAAGTTATACATTCTTTTAAGGTCCTCATACTTGTCATCAAGGAGCATGTTTACCAGACCTGAATTATCCATATGCACTAATCTCAGCATGTGGTTTGCTATCATCTCCTTCTCCACGACACTAGTTATCTTGATCTCGCTCTTTGTATCCAAGTAATGTGTAACCCTTTCAACTTCCTCATTCAAACGCCTCTCTGCCTTCTTCAAGTAATCGCCACAGTCACAGCACTCAATAAACTTTTGTGATTCACCCCTGTAGAACTCAGCTGAAACCTCAAGAAATGGCTTCTCAAAGTCTTCTTGGTAAACAGAAGGACCCAAATCCATCAGCATCTTAATAATATTCCTCATCAACCCCCTGTTAATAACTTCACCATTTCGCTCCGTCTGTATTAGATCAAGAAGTGTTGTAAGAAGTCTGGTCTGAATCTTAGAAGAGTGTACAATATTATCCCTCCATAGATTCAGCCCAAGTTCGTGAACAGGGGTTTTTTGAGTGCTGGGAATATATGTCCTATCCATGTACATCAGTATGTCTCGGATCATTTGCAAAGCCTTATTGTGGTCGTTCCATTTCCTGTTCAGTTCTTCAAGAAACAAACCTCCCTGAGCATCTTCAATGGATTTTGATATTTCTCTTAGATGCGAAGTCATGGTGGCAACCAGACCCGAGTACAGCTTATCACCAAATTTGTGAAGCACCATATTGTAGGCATTTCTAAATCCATGAAGAAACTATGGTGTTACAAACTCGTAACTATTTAATAAAATGAAAAGAAACCATCAATCCCAAAAGAATACAACAGATGCTTCTGCTTGCTAATTCTAGGAATTCGTTAGCATGTGAGTCAGTGATAAATCAGTTAGATAAGCTTGATTTTAGAAGTTTCACACAAAGCATGCAGGTGTGTCGTTTGCAAAATGAACCAATATTACGGACTCGAATTTCTAATTTGGATTATGGGTTGAATTGATTTGCGTTCCTTTAAAGCTTAAAAGTTTGCAATTCAAAGTGATCTGAGCAACTCTTGTAACCATCACATAACGTCTCTTATGCCTTATTCGACTTTACTAGCATATCAATTGCACAATTTTCAGCTAGGTAAAAGGGTTCTAAACATAAACAGTCATATGCCTAACATAACGGATATTACAACAGCGAAGAGCCTCAAAAGATCCAAATCACCTAGCGTTTTCAAAATTCGATCCCAACTTACCTCCTATCTTTATGCTACAGGTAAAATCTTCCTCAATCCCTCTAAAATAAACTGGCTTTCATTTCCACAAACATAAGGATGTGCCGTCTAACCACAGTAAAGGCAACAAATCTTATAAAACACAACATAATTGTCTTGAAGAAACAAAAACATAAACATGTTTGAACCACTTAACACAACCAAAAGATTTTTTTCCCCCAAAAATGTTAGAAATATCAAAGATTGCAAATTTATCACTAAACACACACAAAAGCCCAGTTACCGGAGGATACATACATAGATACATGTGTGTGTGTGTGTGTGTGTGTGTGTGTGTCAAAAGCAACAAATCAAACAATTATGCACAAATTTCAGAAAGATTTAAAAAGGGAATATCCGAAGGAAAGAGAGGACGAACCTGTAAAGCTCTTCAAAGCTGAGCCCACTAGCATTATGATTGTAAATCTCATGGATTGCATGTTCCAGAACCTTCCATGTCTTCTCGGCGTACTTCGGATCTACCACAACCCTGTGCTTGAACGCCTCAATCTGGAAATTCCTCTTCTTCTGGTTGCTCATAGCTACTCTATTTTCCACCAAACTTTCCCAGAATCCAAACACCCGGCTCCGATCCAAACACAAGCAGAAACAGAATCCGAATCCGAGCCTAAAAATTCGACATCGGAAACAGAAAAGATCGAATTGAATCGGAAACAAAAACCCCCTTTTCTTCTTCGGAGGGATTGAAACGAAGAAATTGATTGATTAGGGAAGAACAGAAATTTAATCAAGTAAAAAACAAAAACAAAAAAAAACTAAATTTAGGAATGAAAACAAAGATTTGGTACTAATTAGTTAGAGAGAGAAGATGAAGGAGTAAGGTAAGGTTTTGGTTAAGATACCATTCGTGAGAAGATGAAGAAGGTAGGGCTTAACCTGATTTATAAGTTTTTTTACTTTTCTTTTTTTCTTTTTTTCCTTCTGAAACGTTTCTGTCACGGTTTCTTTGTTCGTACGTTTTCTACGTTGAAACATTTTCTGGCGCGTCTGTGACTTAACGGTAGAAAAATAATGGAAAAAAAAAATGAAAGGGAAAAAAAAGTAGAATTATTATGGAAATTCTTTTGGGAGATTCTTTGAAGAAAAATAATAATAATAATAAGAAAATGGAGAGGATTTAGGGGAAATATTGAAAGGAAATTGTCGGTTTCCGACCTGCCGTTAATACATGAAGTCAACTTCGTGCTTATTTAGAAAGGTAGTTCAAACTACCAACTCAAACTAAAATTTTTATTTTTTTCTCAAAAAGTTTTTTATCTTTTTTGAATTTTTTTTTTGTCTTTATCTAAAAAGTCAACAAAAATTACTATTACAACTAAAATATTTTAACTCAAACTAAAATACCAAACTAAAATATTTCTTCTTCCTTCTTCTTCTTCTTTTGTCAATAAAAAAAAAAAAAAATGAATTTCACTTTGTACTCATTAATGATATACTGGATTTCACTAAAATGAATTTCTCATTACAATCAATGCTTTAAAATTTTCATTCACTGGATTTCAAAAAAAAATATTTCTTTTACTAATAGTTTTGTTCACGTTGAATTTTTTATTGTTAAGGTTAAAAGAAATATAATTAATGAGATGTCCTATTTTTTCTTTTTTTTTCTCCCTTCTAAATCGTCATGTATATTTACATGAACGAAGATAAATGGGATTGAGTAGAGGCTACCGTTTTTATTGGATTTTTTATACATAAAAATTTTTGCTTTAAAGGTTTTAAGGTTTTCGGATTTTATTAAAACTTTAATTATTAATTATTCATCACATATGAACTTCAGCTAAAATTTTTACTTTTTTTCTAGGAAAATTTTTTATTTATAGAATAGTCATAGAAACAACAAGAGAGATTACCCTGGGAGTCTCAATATAGATCCAAATATAAGGAAAAAATGAATTGAAAGCAAAAGTCTCCATTGGTATTCAAGTTTAACTCTAGATAAATCGTATTTTTTTATCTTAATTTTTGTCTTTTTTTGAAAAATTAACAAAATTTATAATTAGTTTTTGAAAAGTCAACCAATTTCAACTTAAAATTTTTATGTTTAACTAACTTACCAAACGGAGGCTTAAGTAAATAAAGAGTTATAAAATTCACAGATCTTTCAAGGTGAGCTATTAACGAGCAATAGAGCGCTAACCAATAAACTTGGTTGTGATCTTTGCTCTTGAATTTTTACTCAATTACCTTAAAATCTTGTTACTATATGCACGTTGCACTCAGTGAAATAAAAGACTGGTTTCGTTGATGTATATTTGTAATAATTAGCTTGTATTTGGTGTTTGAGTTTGTAATGAAGTTTTTAGGTCAAAATTAGTTATAATTTTTGTACTTTTCAGGGAAAAAAAAAAGACAAAAACTAAGATAAAAACTTTATATTTAAACCATACCATTAAACATAAATATTACTATGGTATGTCTACCATAGAGAGCTACAAAAAGGAAAACACAATATTGATGATTCATAAATTAGCGGAATTACTTTTTTTTTTTTTTTAATACATAAATCTTCGATGCTACGTATATAGTGTCTCTATTGCAGCTAATTTACCAAAATGTCCATTCTTCCTCATCATTACAAAAACATCACCTATCATTCTTTCGCATGCATGTTTCGTCGTTGTTTCACTGTCAAATTAAGAGAATGGGGACTAATGAAAGAGCCAAAATCAAGAGGGGGAAGACCTGTGTGACAACATTAATTGTTTAGAATTTCACAGTAATTTGAGGTGATTTATTGAGAAATTCAAATTAAGACCGTCAAGCATCATATCTATATATTTGTTTATTTAAGATGCGACTTGCCTAACAAAGTTCATATAGTTATAGTGCAAATTACCCGTATTGTTGTTGACGTGTTCCCTCATAAAAAATAAAAAATAAGAGAGAGAGAGAGAGACGGAGGAGAGAAGAAGAAGAAGCCCATTGGGACAATTTTTGGAGAACAAATGACTCACGAATCTGAGATTGATTTCCCAAGCCCAATATTCTGATCCATATAATCCTGTTCTGAAGTTTGGCCCACCAGCTGTGAAAATTAAGTTTGGGACTTTCGGCCCTTGTAAGTAAGGAATCAATATCATAGAAAAAAGTGCGGAACAGGTAAACAAAAAAAATGTCATGTAACCGATGGCTGGACTCTCATGAGGCAATCTTGGAGGGGAGGACAAAAATGCATTTTTTACAATGCATTCGTACTTTTGTAATTAGTAAAAAACAAAAGATTATGCCACATACGAATGTGGATTAAATTTTGCCATAACTAAAAAATATTAGCAAAATATACTGTGATGACCTAAATTATATAGCAGCT
>JAFMPE010013664.1:0-16120 GCA_024759925.1 Ficus religiosa | reverse complement strand
GGAAAATATTTATTCAAATATGTGAATCTTATTTAAATTCGAAAAGGTTTAAAAGAAATTTGAATCTAGGTAGGACTAGGATCTTTTAACTAGTTTAGATTCTTGATTTAAAATTTGAACCACCAATCAATCTCTTTTCCTCCTTGTGACCGAATTTTATTGAAGATAATCTTCCCTTGGAAAAACGTTTTTAGGTTCAATGAATCTAGCCCCAAAGTTGTATGATCTTTTAGTTCAAAATTTATCCAGAAAAATAATAATTAATTATTTTTCAAGAACGAGATAAATTTTGAAAAGGATTGGACTTCTATATAAAAGCTAGGAGTTTATGAAAAACTAACTTTGGTATTTTTTTCAAGAGGTAAAAACGTTTTTGAGTTAAGAGGAAAAACAAATTTGTGTTTCTTCCACATCAAAAAATTCAGCTATCTTGTTAGAGAGAAAAAGAAAGAAAATTCCATTAAATCAAAACTGTGAAGAAGGTTAAACCGAGTGATAATTTTCATAGAAGGTTAACCAGTTCCTGTTTTGTAGTTTTGAAGAAAGAAGTTGGATCATATTCTCAATGAGGATCATCGGAATTGAGAAAGAGGGATCTAGACTTCGGAAAGCATTACCGGTCGCTTGGAGTCATAGAACATGTGCCCACACACACTCTGAGACGTGGAACTCGAGAATAGTAGAAAAGACACGTTAGTCAAACGCTCTAGCAATTCCGGAATCCAAGAAATAAGATACGCTTGATCATGAATTTATTTTATCATTATATGCATCATGAGCTTCTTTTCCGGAAACGGCATAAAAATTTTTAAAACTTCCACTGCGCCGTAACTCTGATACCGGATCCGATTTTTCCAACACAAAGGAGTCAATGGATTAAAACCATAAACAATCTCAAATGGAGAAAACTTAGTTGCATAATGAATACATCAATTATAAGCAAATTTAACATGCGGCAAACAATTTTCCCATGTTTTCAAATTCTTTTGTATGATAGAACGCAATAAAGCAGACAAAGTTCTATTGACTATTTCAGTTTGACCATTAGTTTGTGGGTGACTAGTAGTGGAAAACAATAATTTAGTTCCCAACTTCCTCCACAAAGTCTTCCAAAAGTAACTCAAGAACTTTGCATCCCGATCAAAAACGATAGTCCTAGGCATGCCATGCAACCAAACAACCTCCTTGAAAAACAAATTAGCTATATACGATGCATCATCGGTTTTATGACATGCAATAAAGTGTGTCATCTTAGAAAATCTGTCAACAACCACAAAGACTGAGTCTCGCCCCCTCTCAGTCCTAGGTAAACCTAAAACAAAATCCATAGAAATATCGACCCAAGGTGCACTAGGAATAGAAAGTGGTGTGTACAACCCATGCGGTTTCTGCCAGACTTAGCTTGCTTACAAATAATGCATCTAGCATAGATCCTCTCCACATCACATTTCATATGCGGCCAAAAGAAATGCTCATGCAACACACTTAAAGTCTTAGCTATTCCAAAGTGACCCATCAAACCACCCCCATAAGGTTCCTGAACAAGTAATTGACACAAGGATGAATGTGGAACACATAATTTATTTTCTCGAAACAGGAACCCATCATGCAAATAGAACTTTCCACATGCCCCCTTAGTGCAATTTTTAAATAGGTTACCAAAAGTAGAATCCATGGCATACAACTCCTTAATGAACTCAAATCCAAGCAATTTAGCATCAAAAGTTGAAAGTAAAGCGTACCTGCGAGATTGTACCTGCGAGATAGTGCATCGGCAACTATGTTCTCCTTACCTTGCTTGTATTTGATCACATAAGGGAATGTCTCAAAGAACTCCACCCATTTGACATGGCGATGGCTCAACTTGTGCTGCCCTTTTAAATGCTTCAAAGATTCATGATCTGTATGAATCACAAACTCTTTTGGACATAGGTAGTACTGCCAAGTCTCTAAAGTTCAAACCAATACAGACAATTCTTTGTCGTAAGTGGGAGTATAAGACTGCCCACTCAGCTTCTCACTTGCATCAATATGCCTCTGATATCTATACCTAAAGCATCACATTCAATCTCAAACGTTTTAGCGAAGGTAGGTAAAACAAGTAAATGTGCATTAGTCAATTTTTCCTTGATGAGTTTGAATGCCATCTCTTGTTCCTTTCCCCACTTGAACAAAACGTTCTTCTTGATGACTTCGGTTAGGGGCGTGACGATGCTACTGAAGTCTCAAATGAAGCACCGGTAAAAACTAGCCAAACCATAAAAACTTTTTACCTAATTCACTAAAGTAGGCATTGGTCAATCTTAAATTGCCTTCACCTTTTCCTCGTCCACCTCAATTCCTTTAGCACTTACAACAAATCCAAGAAACACAAGCTTATTTGTAAAAAAGGTACATTTCTTAAGGTTAGCAAATAACCTTTCTTTCCTTAAAACCTCTAAAACAAGTCTTAAGTGTTCAACATGATCGTCCAAGTTTTTGCTATAAATTAGAATATCGTCAAAGTAGACAACTACAAATTTGCCAATGAAAGTACGCAAAACATGGTTCATATGTCTCATGAAGGTATTAGATGTATTAGTTAATCCAAAAGACATAACTAACCATTCATACAAACCATATTTTGTTTTGAATGCAATTTTTCACTCATCCCCTTTTTTCATCCTAATTTGATGATATTCATTTTTAATATCAATCTTAGAAAATACACACGATGTATGCAATTCATCTAGCATATCATCTAATCGAGGAATGAAATGTCGATACTTTACAGTAATGTTGTTGCTGGCTCGACAACCAACACACATCCTCTGTGTCTCATTCTTCTTAGGCACTAGTATCGCCGGAACCATACAAGAACTCAAGCTTTCTCTAACATACCCCTTTTTCATCAGCTCATGGACTTGTCATTGAAGTTTCTTTGTTTCCTCGGGATTACTTCTATAGGCTAGTCAGTTTGGAATTGTTGCACCAAGTATGAAATCAATTTGATGTTCAATTGCTTGAATTGGTGGTAAACCGGGAGGCACCTCCTTGGGAAAGACATCCTCAAAATCCTACAAAAGAGATTCAATTCTGCTCGGCAAAGAACCGGCAAGATCGTTGGTACACAAAAGGGCTACCTTGTACATGAGTACCATAAGGGGCTGTTGTAAAAGTAACGATCTCTTGATCTCACTTTTCTTTGCAATGAAATTATATTTTTCCTCTCTTGCACACACCAAGGCCGTAACTCTCTCCTTTTCCCTCTCACTTTCTTTTTCATTTTTTTTCCTATTTTTCTCTCTTTTCTTTTTCTTTCCTCTCAGTCTCGGCCTTTCTCGCTTTTTCTTTTCTCTTTTCACTCGTTGTTTACATCTTTAGTTGGTCTTTAAGGACTTGTTTTGGAGTTAATGGGACAAGTAGTATGGGATGCTTTTTAATGATGAAGGAATACCTATTGGTGAAACTATCATGTGTGACTCGCCGTTCGTACTGCCATTGTTAGCCCAATAGGATGTGACATGCGTGCATTGGTATCACATAGCAAAATACCTCATCTTCATACTTGCCAACTGAAAATGCTATCATCACTTGTTTCGTTACCTTGACTTCTCCGCAATTGTTTAGCCACTGCAGCCGATATGGCCGTGGATGCTTCAAGGTAGGTAACGCCAATTTCTCCACTAACTCGATACTAGCCATGTTGGTGCAACTTCTTCCATCAATATTAACGCTGCAAACTTTGTTATTCACAAAATACCGAGTATGGAACAAGTTCTCCCGCTGGTTTTTTTTTTCCTTCTTTAACGTATGCGCTAAAAGCTCGTCTTGCCACTAATGATTCTCCTTCCACCATAAATTTCCCTTCATAAGCATCCTCAAAAGGTGGCATTTCATCGACTTCGTCCTATTGTTCATCTTCCATCTCAATCTCTCCTTGAGCATTTATCACCATTAACCGTTTATTCGGGCACCGACTAGCTATGTGACCCCCACTTTGACACTTAAAATATTTAATGTCACGGTTTCTAGAAGCAAAAGGGTCGGTTTTACCTTTAGAAATATGGTTGGTGTTTTCAGACTTAGGCTCATATTTGTACTTAGAAGTTAAAGATGTTTGTGACTTGTCTTCCTTCTTTGTGGTACTCAGCCTCCAAGGGTTGGAACCAGGGTTATGCCTTGCACGTGTGCCACCCCCTCTCTTAAGTTGTTGCTCCACTTTGATGGCCATGTGCCCCATATCTTCTAACTCTACGTAATGATGCATCTCAACCCTATCGTGGATCTCTCAGTTTAGTCCTATTAGAAACCTAGCCAATGTTGCCTCTCGATCTTCCTCTATGTTAGCTCGGATCATGGCAATCTCCATCTCCTTATAATAATCCTCTACACTCAAGCTTCCTTGTCTAAGACCTTATAGCTTCTTATAGAACTCCCGGTAGTAGTGACTTAGAGTGAACCGCTTTCTCATTACCATTTTCTTCTCCTCCCAAGTCTCTACTGGTCGTTTTCTATTCCGTCTCCTTTTTATAACAAGTTGATCCCACCAAGTAACAGCATAGTCAAAAAATTCAACCACAACTAATTTTACCTTCTTGGCTTCGGAATAGTTGTGGCAGTTAAATACGAACTCCATCTTCTTTTCCCACTCAAAGTATGCTTCAGGATTGGATTTTCCTTGAAACAATAGAATCTTCATCTTAATACTGCCCAAGTGGTTATCTCCCCAATTCCTAGCTTCTCTAAACTCATAACCTCATCCAAACCTGCCCCGGTTCATTAATGGTTCTTCTAACTCCTCCAACTCCTCTTCAAATTCAATATCCCCTCATTGCAACCCTTGTTGCACTCGCCTAGGTAGTTGTCTAATGGGAGCGTTTTGTGGCTGCCCCCGAGTTGACTTTTCTTCCAACCTATCCATTTTCTCATGAATTTGCTCCAATTCAGCCCTCATTATCTGTCTCATCTCCCCCAACAACGCCTGTACTTGAAGGTTCAGAATTGTTGGTTGTTGTGCCTCTTCGGTTGAGTTTTCTTCTTGATTGCGAGACATATTTAGAATATGCAAAATATAGTTAGAGATCCTCACAAGCACTCCCTCACATGTTTCACTCAAGATAGATTCGCTCACTCTCGTGTTTGTCACTCAATTGGCTTTTACCCTTTTATGTTCTCACCATTCTTGCCCTTTTCCACTTGTTATGCCTTCTTTGATTCTTAATTAGACTCAAGAACAATCGAAATTCAAGCAGCAATTCGATGTCAGAAGCAACCAAAACAAATCACAAGATTCAATAAGCAATTCCCAAGAAACTGATGCAAGCAATTAAAATAACAAAGATGGTTCTAAAGTAAGAGATGCTAGGTCAAAACCACAACGAATTACAAGTATATTGAACAGTGACAACTCTGATTTTTTTTTTTTTTTTACTTGTTGATAATTTGGATTCCTTCTTCTACTTCATCTTTTGATAATCCGGAAAAAAAAAAAAATTAAGTTTCCAGACCTTTTTTTTTTTTTTTCTTTTTAAGAACTTCTTAAACTCAACTAGAGTAAGATTAACACAGAATTTTGAATCAGACTAATTCAGTCACAATTAGGTTTTTTTCTTTTTTCTTTTTTTTTTTTTTTGACAATCTCAAACAAGGTTCGAATGAGAGGAAATAAAGGAGTAGTAAGCCCAAAGAAATTTCGACCCCCAACAGTAACAAGAAAATCTAATTAGAACCCCTAGAACCCTAATTTCTAAAAATTCAGACACCAACAACCTTTTTTTTTTTTTAATTCTAAATCAAGAAACATGGAAAACAATAAAGTGATTAAAGGATAATTCAAACTTGCCCCTGAGCTCTGATACCAACTGATATGAACCTCGCCATTGAAACGACGAAACCCAACACCAAACATGGATTCAAATCCCAAGACCTTCATGACGCAAGCTTGTTTGAGCCTTGACCAGTTACCTAACAAGATAAGAACCAAGAACTACAGATATTGACAAACGCCACACCAGGACTCTTAAGAACACCTCAATAACCTAGATGATAAGTTTGGTTGTTGAACGTCACAAGAATAACTTGATAAGTTCAAAAGTCTTTTCAAAAAAAAAAAAAAAAAAAAACCAATAAGCACTCTTACTTTTTTTTCTCAATTCCAAAACTGATTATAACCTCCAAAACACGCCTTTTATAGGCTGCTAAGTACAAGTCTTTCTTTCCAGATTGTCTTCCAATAATTTGGACTTTACCAAAAGAGACAAATCAGGAAACTAACTCTACTCTTGAACCTAAATCACACCTACAACTAGAAAAGAAAAGTTAAGTATTTTTAAATTGCTTTATTATCAGTCATTACACCTACCACTAAAACAAATAAGGAAAGTTAAACAAATTGGCGTACAAGTCTTACAATCAGACCTATAACACAAAAGAGAAAGTAACCATGCCAATTTACTTGCTGAAATTAAGCTTGCTTTGACCGGATTCTTCTAGGAACTTTAATCATGGTGATGCTACGTAGACCATGCTTAATGGGTCTCCATGAATTTGCTTAAGTCCAAACCTCTTGAATCAGCCCATTCAATGCTTCTTTAAATCGCTTGGCTCCAAGTCAAGTAATTGGCCCAATTGGCACGCTTAATGGATCATGTGGGTGTTGTCCTTGAGTCCCTCCAAACCCACGTGCGAGTTTCCCCTCATGTATGCGTGGTTGTGTGATACGAACCACGCCAACAACGTGATGAAATTCGATACCAAATCTGGAAACAACAACCTAAGATCTTTCAAGTTTGATGGAAACCGTGACCTGTTGCTTAGCGAAGCAAGAACTTTCGTATAGTGAAGACGTCACAAACGGTTATGGAAGTCCGTTTGATAAGTCGATTTGAACGCCACAAGGAATCCTTGATAAGTTCGGATAAGTTTCTTCAAGAACTCAAAAAGAATAACTCACAATATGAATAAACACCAAAGTCTTTTTTTTCTCTCTCTCTCTCTCTCTCTCTCTCTCTCTCTCTCTCTTTGATTTTACAGAAACAAGTAGAAAGAGCAGAAAATAAGAACGTCAAACTTTGAAACCACCAGATCCTAATAAAAACGTCAAATTTTGTAAACCTTATGGGAATTGGATTAGGGTTTCTAATTCTTAAAAGAACTCAATCTCAAAGCAAATAATCCAACTCTGAATCAAACACTAATATCACTTATTTAAGGAGATAAAACCGGATTTTTTTTTTATAGTGCAGCAGAATTTTTTTTTTTTGGACAAATTTTTTTTTTTAAATATAAGAACGAATTAGACGAAAAGAAAAGCGAAATAAGGATAGGCAAACCGGAGGAACCTAGGCTCTGATACCAACTGATACGAATCACGCCAATAACGTGACGAAACCAGTACCAAATCTGGAAACAATAACCTAAGATCTTTCAAGTTTGATGAAAACCGCGACTCGTTGCTTAGCAAAGCAGGAACCTTGGTATAGTGAAGACGCCACAAACAGTTATGGAAGTCCGTTTGATAAGTCAATTTGAACGCCACAAGGAATCCTTGATAAATTCGGATAAGTTTATTCAAGAACTCAAGAAGAATAACTCACAATATGAATAAACATCAAAGTCTTTTTTTTCGGATCCCTTTTTTTTTTTTTTTTTCCTCTTTGATTTTACGGAAACAAGCAGAAAGAGCAGGAAATAAGAACGTCAAATTTTGAAACCACTAGATCCTAATAAGAATGTCAAATTTTGTAAACCTTATGGGAATTGGATTAGGGTTTCTAATTCCTAAAAGAACTCAATCTCAAAGCAAGTAATCCAACTCTGAATCAAACACTAATATCACTTATTTAAGGAGATAAAACCGGATTTTTTTTTATAGTGCAGCAGAAAATTTTTTTTTTGGATGAAATTTTTTTTTTTAAATATAAGAACGACTTAGAAGAAAAGAAAAGTGAGATAAGGATAGGCAAACCGGAGGAACCTAGACTCTGATACCAACTGACATGAACCACGCCAACAACGTGACGAAACCCGATATCAAATCTGGAAACAATAACCTAAGATATTTCAAGTTTGATGGAAACCGCGACCTATTGTTTAACGAAGTAAGAACCTTGGTATGGTGAAGATGCCACAAACGGTTATGGAAGTCCGTTTGATAAGTCAATTTGAACGCTACAAGGAATCCTTGATAAGTTCGTATCATTGTGCAACCTCATGTGCATCAGGCAGCCCCGAACGCGGTGCACATGACGACAAAGATGTCGATGAGGAGGATGGAGAGTTGGATGAGATACCTAATGTTTGTGCGAGATTACGCTCGTCAGCCACGATCCTCGACTTTATCTCAATTTGACAATGCCCTCTAGACATTGATTGGCGATGCGGTGCAGGTATACAGGGTAACAAGATTGTGCTTTGGAAGCAACACCTTCACACCCTCCGCTTGCCTTTCCATTCTTTGTTTCACTATTTCTTCGCAACAGTTGGTTTACATCCGATGCAGCTTAACACTAATGGCATTTGGATTCTTACAGCCATTTGCGTAAAGAATCTTAATGAGCAGGGGAAAAGGTTCGGGATTCGAGACTTATTATGGAGTTATAACCTTTGACCCAACAGTCAAGGACATGACACGGACAAAACCTACTATTTGCTACTACATGACAAATGGTTTGCCTAGTCGAAGGGGAAGAATAACGATTGGAATTGGCACACTTATCCCCAAGGGGTCTTGGGCTAACCCTTACATCGATCGTAGACTTACGATGCTGAAGATCTTTGGTGACTTGGGTATTTTCTTGTAAAATTTTTATTTTGATATTTTTTTTCTTATCCGCTTCTTTTCTAGTTCCTTGTCTTGTTTTTATTGATCACAGTTGTTGAGATGACCAACTTGGGAGTGTCTAAGGAGCGAACTATACAACTTCGAGATGATTTGTTACTTCGAGCAAGTCGGCCGCTCAAACCATGACAGATCTGCTTACATCTCAAGCACTCGTTGGCAAAAAAAATTTTATTTCAATTTATTTCCGTTTATTTTTATGGATCAGTAACAGTTTCATAGATAAAATGTATTAAAGGGATTAGCAGATTTTATCCTTAAAAAAAAAAAAAACAAGCAAAAACAAGCAAACTGAATAGTGAAAGGAATTAATAGGTCTTTCTTGGTAAATGCCCCTGTAATCTTATCTCGTTTTTCCTTTGTAACAAGAAAAATCATATATTTTTTTTCTTCGTAGTCATTTTGTAATTGTTTTATTTTATTTCATCCCATACATCAATGTCCAAACATGCCAATAGTGCATTAATTTCATTTTAATTTTTCACACAGACTTTGTAACTGTATGATTGCATAAACTTGCAGGTACATGTTAATGCTATTAGGTAAAAGAAGAAATTTGTATTTGTATGTTTTTTTTTTTTTTAATAAATCTTTACTCATATTCTATATATATATATATATATATATTTCCTTTAAGAAGTCGTTTAGGTGTCAATTATTTGATGTGCAAATAAGATAACAGCTCTGAAAACTACAACTGTTATTTATTGAAATTGGCAATGCCCTCTTGCCAGATCCATTCATTTTAGTTTTTACAAGGTAAGATTAGAAACTATTTGATATTTGAATTGAATTTCTTGTATTTCTTTTTTTTTTTTTTCCCCTTTTAATTCTTCCTTAAATTTGCCTAGAGTTAAGAAAAGAAAATTATTCAATTGTTTTTATTTTTTGTGCGATGCACCAAAAATGCCAACCATACAAAAAATAATAACAATAATGATATCTTTTATGTTGGAGGTTGCTTAGGGTTTGAGGCATCTGCATTTGACTTTTATGTTTATAATTATAAGGTCTGAATTTCATGATTATGGTAACAAACTCTATAACTCACCAAAAAAAAAAAAAAAAACTCTATGACTGTTTGGTTAATTGACTCTTAACATATACGCATACACATATAAATGTCCTTTTGTATCACCTTATTGATTGCAATTTCTGTATATATATGTATTTTATATACATATATATATATATATATATGTATTAGGGGTGTGTTTGAAGCAAGATACAAAAAGAGAAGTTATAGTTATTACTATGGGCACAAAAGTTTTTTTTTTTTTTTTTGGTGAACTGATTGCGAAATTTCTCTATCTACGGTTGTAAAATACACAAAGCATCAAGTTTTTCATGGTATTATGGATTAATTATAGAAGAGAAAATTAGGTAAGTAAGTAGTTTGTAATCACTTATTTAAATAAATGATCGAAATTTTCTTTATTTAAAAAAATGTCCCATTAATTAGTTATTGATTATAGTAATCAGTTAAAAATACTAATAACATTGATCATTAACAATTGACTGATTGATAATTTTTTTTAAAAAAATGGCTATTTATTTAATTTCATAAATCTTGGTCATTTATTTACAAAGGTGATTTGCCCATTATTGTATTTTTTGAATGAAATAAAATTGACGAAACAACATATATAGTATATACGTTTAAATAGTTTATAAAATATATCTCATCCCATATTTAAGAAACATATTTTTAAAAAAAAATCCCTAAACAAAAAATAAATTAAAAATAAAAAATCTATAATTTTTTGCTTTCAAAATTTTTATAAATAGTTTTTAGAATTATTTTTGTCAAGAAAAAAAAAGTTTTTCAAAAATAATTTTTTGTTAATTCTGTCTTTTTCTCCTTGTTTTTTTGGGCCTCAAATGTGTAAACGATGAAATCGAAACAAGTTTTTTCGAATTCAAAAAATACATTTGTAGTTTCAAATGATAAATTGTGAGAAACAAAAGTGATTAGAAGGTATAATCATTTATTAACACCTTTCAGTTTAGGTTTATGATAGATAGGATCTCATCCAATTTAATTTGAACAAGAAAAGGCTAATGTTGGATTTCAAAGTCTTTCAATTAATCTCTTGTGATGTTAATGAAGGGGAAAAAATATCCATACAAAAAAATAATAATAATAATAATTAATAAATAATCAAATCAAATTAAATTATAACAAAAAAGTAAAAAGCAGAGAAACATCAGAGAAGAGCCAATTCAACACAGTATGGATATAGGATATCTCATCTGAACATGAATAGTACAAAGAAATGAAATCAAACTAATTACAGAAAAAAACCAAAAAAAAAAATTTGTACAGTAAAGTTGCAAGGCCTGGAAAATAATTATATAACACTTTTTCTTTATAGCGCACTTCTGTCTGCTCAAATATTTCAAACATGTAAAAATTAAAAAAATAAAAAATCCTCACTACTTATCAAGCCACACCCATCGCAAAAGCTTCAAAACCTAGGGGGAAAAAAAAATAAAAAAAGATACTAGAATCGAATTCCTAAAAACTATACACCAAAAAATAAAAAGAAAAGAAAAGAAAAAGATATCACCATGAAACATCACACTCATTTCCCTTTCTGACTACAAAAGCCGCCTCCGCCGCCGCCACCACCACCGTCGCTACATTCAAACTTTAACGGGCATTACATCATTTTTGGACGCGTCTTCACACCGCAAAACAATGCCCTCGAGACTAGCGGGAAAGATGCATTGGGCCCATTGGCACCCTGTTGTTAACGGCTCTGATGGTGGGACGATCATGAGCACATTCTCATTTCTCTGTACAACTCCCATGACGCTAACTGTGCTACCTTCTTTGATGTACCTACAAAAAACATCATTTTCGAGCTTTAACAACTCAATGCCAGGACAAACAAGCATCTAACAAAATTTGGTGTTGGACATGCTTCTTGTTGTATTATTGTTACAATATTTTAGAGAAACAATATTGGATGTTGCAGGATATTATTTCTACCCTTCTTTCAATCGCATTGTACGGTCATCACTTGAAAGATTCCGCTCACCCAACCACCTGACAAACCCTGGAGACAAGTCTTCGTTCCCTGGGTGTACATCGATGACAAAGGAGTCATCGACATAAGGAGTCACTCTCGCTCCATAACCAGTCTTAACCAACGCTCTCAGGCCAGACTGGAAATCGGAGATGTAGAAATCTACTACATGCCTCTGACAAGAATCACAAGAAAGCTTTCAGTTCAACATTCAAAATCCTGAACTGTAAGGTTATAGTATTCGTCAATCAAGCCAACAAATACAGTAGTAGTCAATATTATCAAAAACTCATCTTTACGAGTGTTTGTAAGAGCATCTCCATTTCATTTATTTACTTTGCAGTAAGCACAGTACTATAATCTATCTGGAGAGATTACAATTTGATTAAGCAAGAATTTAAGAGACTATCACCTCCTATTATAATCCAACGCAACTGAAAAAGCATGGCTAATGTAATAACAGTATTTAGTTGACAACATACATCGCAATTAGTGGCAATTTAATAGAAATAGAAAGACTGAAAAATGTGGTGACATAAATTACGCACCTCTAAGGATCTAAGTCCCCATGTAAAACAATGATGCGTGGAGTTTGCCGGTTTGGAATCCCATCCCCGGTACTCATACAAACTCGTAGATGTGTAAACGCATCTAGGAACTTTTCGGAAGGATGACTCGAGGGGCAAATTACCACAGGTAACCACCTTCAGGTATTAAACAAATTATAGCATCAAAACATTGCAACAAGTCGTGTGCTTTTGCGAAAAAAGTAATGGACAACCAATTTATTATTATCAATCTATCGCATGCAATCAGAAGCTACAAGGCAGAGATTATTACATGATAATATTCATCCTGCAAAAGCTATGTCAGCATAGCTAAAACCACATCACTAAAGATACGTGAAATGTATTACCATACTAGTTCCGTATCAGATTGCATCCTATATCCAGAAAAAACACCTGCCCTTTTAAGAAATATTTCAATCTAATGAGAAATATAGACAAGCAATGCTTCATATAGTCAATAGTAAATCCAAGGTAACATCTTAACTGACAAAGAAAACGGAACTTAGCAATGTTACTTAGTCATTTAGGTCTTGTGAAAATGAAAACAGAAATGAAGTAGAAAGCAAAACTATGAAATGGCAGACAAAGCAATAGGACGCAATAACATAAAAGGTATTATATCAGCGTTTGAAAAGAAACATACCCCCGAAACTTTCACAAGCTGTCCATTTTTTGCAGTTCTAAGCTCAGCATCGGGATAACCTGAAATGAAATTTACGACTGCTCTTCTGCCCCAACAGGTATTCCAAGTGAACAATGCCACAACCGCTGCGAAAAGAATTACTACGACAATGAGGAGAATGGCATTGTGAACTGCTCCAAGAATGAAACCACCAGCTATGAACCCCATCACGAACAATAGAATCACGGACCACAGAATTGGTTTTGGAAAGTTCTTCCTGAAGGAATACTCATCATCTTGGCTCAAGGTTGTGACAGCCTGATTGTTAACAACCGAGGAACCTTGAACTTTCATTGACCCCATAGATTCCAAAGGACCCGATACCTTTCTTGGTGCCCCAGATGAATTAAGTGGTCCCGAGGAAATCGGCCCGGATGTAATCAGACCTGTTGTGGGGAGAACAGGAGGAATAGGGCCTGAGTTTTGGCGAGTCACGCCACCTGATTGAGGACCAGACGACTTCTTTATAGGTTCCCCGTGTTTATTCAATGGTCCAGAATTTGTCTTCTTTACAGCAGCTGAACCAGAGCCAGATGTTACAGGACCTGATGTGGAATAAGTGCTACGAGCTCCAGCATTCGGCATAATAGGTCCTGAATGCGAAGCAGCACCACCAAAAGATCCAGTCCTTGAAGGAGCACTGTTTATAGGCCCAGATTTCCTGGACTTAGAACCATCCGTCGGGATATCAAACATCTTTCCCAACTCTCCCGACTTTTTGATATCGCCTCCCGTGTAAGGCATGGCGACCGAGCTCATAGTCGGAGTCCTTTCTTTCGGCTGCTCAGGCCGGCCTGAGACATAGAGGCCATTGCTGAGCTGATGAGATGGGAATCTGGAACCCATCACACTTGTTTAAGGAGAACAAAACCACACAAAACTATTGCTCAAGTGATCCTCAAAGTCCTACTGTCGTAAAGAAAAGGCCCGTTACCAAGTGATAAGAACAAACGAAAGTAACAAGAAATATTGAACATTGCTAGCCAAGTAGCTAACAAACAACTTTCGAAGATATTATTGACAGAATCCTCTACGGCATCAAAAAGTACTCTACAAATCAGAGTCAAAATGTGCAATAAAATTTTAACACCGAAACCATAACAAAGAACTAAACCACAAGGAAATGACCAACAACGCTTAAAGGGCTAAATTCTTGTAAGACATTCAAATTTCACTATGCAAACATCTTATGACATTAAGACATAAACCGCCGAATAATTTTTTTTTTTTTCCTGAAAAAAAAAAAAAATTAAGACAACTTTGCAAAAACAAAGCATATCTGAAATCAATACCTAACAAGTCCAATTTTGTTCTCCCAAAACTTCATAACATCAGGAAGAATCCATTTTAAGTAGAATTTTAATAATAACAAGAAAAAAGAGAACCATAAATTCATATCACCAGAATTATTCAAGACCTGGTTCCCAAACAAAGACTCTTTTTATTTCTTTCAATTTCATGGTTGTTCCTACACATTTTGATCATCTATCAAAACCAGCAAAAAAATAAAAAGAAAAATTCATTAAAAAAAAAGTTTTCTACTTTTAGTAAGATTCGATTTGAGAACTCTTCCGACAAAAATTTAGATGACAAATAATAAGATCTGAATCAACAGGAAACGCCTTTTGGATCTCATTACAAAAAGAGAGAAAAAAAAAATGTAGCAGAAGTAGTTTACCAGAAAAGGGTTATTTATTTATATATCTGCAAAGCATTTTCCCTAGATCCAAACAAGAATTTATTTATATAAATAAAAAAAATTTAAAAAAAAAAAACCCAGTTGAGTGGAGAATTTTCAACTGAAAAAGGCACAAACAATGAGAAACCCAATAACCAAAAAAAATAATTTGTTTACAAACTACTAGAGCAGAAAATAATAAGACTAGTCTGTACAAGTCATCCATTTATAGAAATGTTTAAGACTAAGTTAAAAGGCTAATGAATTCGCATCCAGAAAAAATTTAAAAAAAAAAAAAAAGGGAATGAATAAAGAGGAAAAAAGGAATACCCAGATCAAGAAAATGAAGAAAAAGCAGAGAATGCGGAAGATCCAGAAGAAATGCCAAACAGATTTCAAAAGGGGGTCAAGTCAATGAGGAGGGTAAAATGGGAATTCAAAAAGACAGAAGAGAGAGAGACAGAGAGGAGAGAGGAGAGCGAGAGAGAGTTCATGGTCGTATCAACCTACCTGAGAGTCTGAAACTGAGGAAGACGAAGGAGGAGAAGAAGCTGATGAATCAAAAGCAAAGCAGGGAGAGAGAGATAGGATTAGAGCTTAGAAGGGAAAAGAGCAGCCATCAAAACAACATTCATCATTCGATCCCACTTTCTTCTTTCTCTCTCTTCTTTCTCTCTCTCTCTTTACTCACTGTAAAAATACTATCTTTTCGTTTGTTTTTATTTTTCTTCTTCGTCTCCTCTCTTAAAAACTCTCTCTCTTTCTCTCTGACTCTCTCTCACTCGGACAGCCCCAACAACTGGTGCGTTGTCTGATCTGCGTACCCCACCAAACTGGGGGAAAAAAAATTGATTTATTAAGTCCGTTTGGTTCGTTAGTTTGAGTTAAAATATTTTAATTGTAATAATAAATTTTTTTTTGAATTTTCAGAAAAGACAAAAAACTTTTTGGGAAAAAGACAAAAACTTTTTAGGAAAAAGATTAAAAAAAAAGTACAGTTTGAGTTGGAATGAGATGATGAAACAAACAAGCCCTAAGTTTTCTTTCTTTTGCTCTTCTAATATTTAAAATTTTGTTTTACAATTAAAAAAAAAAACTGTGATAAGGTTCCTTTTATATACTCTACCGATAGAGCTCATTTTTAAACCATTCAAATTTAATCGAATAGCTGAAATGTTATTTATGTACGGTAATTATCATACACCTTATCTTACGGTAGTATTTGATTAAGAAATTAAAAAAAATTTTAAAAATTTTCGTCATCGAAGTCGGGACCAGGGACCTCAAGCTCCAGGGGGAAGGGTCTGGTTGACGTTTGGGTGGGACATTTTTTTCATA
>JAFMPE010013553.1:1128-17249 GCA_024759925.1 Ficus religiosa | reverse complement strand
AAGTATTTAAGTAAGCATAAGAAGTTCAGTATGTATGTAAGTACGGTAACGGCCTGTGCTAGGCGGGTCGTTACATTCTCACTCCATTCTTAGTCTCATGCATGTTGCTGGGATCAACTTTAGGTTGCGCCGCTACCGGCTGGAAGCCGCGTGAACAACTTCTATGTCAACAACAAACGCGTGCAATGGATATGTTTAGTTTAGTTTGCATTCTCTTTTATTGCATTACTCAGGGCAAGCATCCATTTGGAGAACCTGATGAACTTAATAGGAATATTAAGAGCAACAATAAGAAGAACCTGTTTTTGATACGGGACCTCCCTGAAGCTTTTCATCTTATTTCTCGTTTATTAGAAGCTGATCCTAAGAAGAGGTGAGATTAAATTGTTCCCAATAGGGATTCTAAATAACACTTCACAAAAGTTATTTTATTTTTATTGATGCTTCCTTTTTTTTTTTTTTTAATGACACATGATACCTTATAAGATAATTAATAATTCTTAATCTACTAGCAGCTCATTTTATACTTGTTCAGTCAATTTAAATTGGATCATGTTTTGACAAGACCTTGCCATCGTACTAGGGGGATTGGAGAAGAATGGAGAAGGTTTCAAAGTTCTACTTGTGAAGAAAGAAATTCACCAACTAGCTTGAATCCTTAATTCTTGATGAAATTTAATAGTTCTTATTCTTGGCAGGCCAGATGCAAATGAGGTGCTGCAACATCCACTTTTTTGGAATGCAAAGAAGAGACTTTCTTTCCTCCGCGACACTAGTGACAGAGCAGAAGATATCAACTCTGAGCTTTCAATAGCACTAAACGGAACCGCAGGCACAATTTTAGCTCAATATTCCAAGGGTAAAAATTGGTGCAAAAAGGTGGGTGACAAGATAATGCGTCACATGTGCAATCACCGTC
Source organism: Ficus religiosa (assembly GCA_024759925.1). Classification (NCBI taxonomy): domain Eukaryota; kingdom Viridiplantae; phylum Streptophyta; class Magnoliopsida; order Rosales; family Moraceae; genus Ficus; species Ficus religiosa. Next base: position 16,330 of record JAFMPE010013553.1, on the reverse strand, counting down.
CTCACTACCCCAGCACTGTCCAAGGCTTGTTGCGAATGATTCGAAATATGTTTAATCATTATGAAGAACTTCCAACTGATATTCAGGTGATTGGAATAATAGTATTTTAATCTGAGATCTTCACAGACCTTTAAGTTTTTCAAGTTTAATATTCACTTAGTAATTTGGTGGTGGTTATTTCAGAAACATGTCGGATCACGAAATGAAGGACTTGATGGCTTTTTTACAAGTAAATTTCCAATGCTCTTGATTGAAGTGTACGAAGTTGTAGGCAAAGGTTATAAAGAAGAAGAGTGCTTCAAAGAATATTTCAAGGAGAATCTGTAGCTATATAACTGGTGGCTTGATGGAAACTAGATTCCAAATGCCAGTATGGATACGTGTTTAGCCCCCCAAAACTCAAGACTTTAATAGTTCCCCCCCCCCCCCCCCCCCCCCCCCTCTCAAGAATATTGACTGTGTTAGATGTTTCAAAAAGCACCACTGGTGGCGGTATTATGGTAGTAAGGAGGTCCTATCTGGAACCTCGACTTCTTACACGTCAAAGGGCCAAGATCTTTACCATCCCACTTGTGATCCTAGTAGACTTCTCCAATGTCGTAGAACTGGGACAGGTAAAGACAATACTCATCCCTATTTTGTTGAGCTAAAAGAGATGCTTAAAAAAGCTATATCTTATATATATAAATCATCCATCTATTATCAATGCGATTTTCGCTGATGATGAAGAGTGCTGGAGGAGTTTTCTTTAAGATGGAATATTGAATAGTTGTTTTGTCGTCTGTGATGATTTCTGGTCTTGCCATACACTGTAAAGCTGAGGAAGAATGTGAACTTTTCTCCGCGATTATTCAAGCAGGGCAGGAAGCCTATTGAGATCACTTTCTAAGCCTTTTCATGCTTGCAGCCACATGAGGCTGGCAGACCAAGGTCAGAAAATTTTCGCGAGCATGGCTAGGGATCATAGCTTAGTTCCTAAAATTGAGCACTATGGTTAAATGGTTGATCTTCGGAGCCAGGCAGGGCCGCTTGAAGAGGCTCAGAGTTCATCATCAACATGCCATATTCCACTTGACCTGAATGGATTGTATTGGGATGCTCCTTAGCAGAAAAAGTACCCAAGAACATTGCATTGGCCGACGAAGCAATTAGACACCTTTTCGTATTGGATCTGCTTAATGATGGATGCTACGTGGTTTTAGCCAATATCTACGCGGAAGTAGAGTGGTCGGAAGACGTTGATAGTGTGAGGAAGTTGCGAGATAGAGGCGTGAAGAATGCTGGGGTGGAGCTCAATCATAGTACATGATATAATTCATGAGTTCAATCACCGTATATATATGTAACAACCCGTATAAATGTAACAACCCGCCTTATGTGATTGTTACTTAACTTAAACTACTTAATTTACTTACTTATCTTATAAGATTTAAAATTTGTGGAACTTTTTTTTTTTTTTTCCTCATAGAAATATATATCTTTCTGTAATTACCACAATAGTAATTAACGTAATAATTGTATAATTTATATATGTTGAAAAAACATCTTCAAAACTAATTGATAGTTTTAGAACTAACTGTCCATACTTAATTAGTAATAATTACTTACTAATAGAAATTTAAATAGCATATTAAAAATACTTAAATGGCATGTTGTTTAAAATGCGGAAATAATTGCACAATGGTATCCATGACCGTCCTTCACACTCGTACCGTAACATGCTCAGTCTAAATTTTTAAATTGCGTGTTTCTTACCCATAGTAAGAACATTTTATGATGAGCTTTCCTTTAGTAAGTACAAATATATCCTCGCAAAATAATTAAAAACACATAACAAAGCATGCATGATCCGTTTACTCTTGGCCGTGAATTATCCATTATTATTGATTATGGATTTTGTTATCTTTTCTTATCTGTGGGCCCTGTTGTACATACCAGATGCATGCGATCATCGGGTTGTAAGGGTTTGCAAGGTCCCCAACATCACCGAGATCATAGACTGGATTTGCTCCAGATCAATTGAAATTAATTGAACCGATCATCCCCTTGTGGAAGTTTGGTACGACGTCCTTAATTTGTCTTGTCTTAGTCTTGTTAGTTATTTTATGGTGAGTATGCAAAATGTCATACCTTAACATAAAACCTCAAAGCTATAAAACTGAGACATGTATCATAATAACTTTAAAACATGTAGGTCATGGCATCAAGCATGGAAATATGTAATATGTCTTACTTCAATATAAATCTTAAACATAGAACTTCAACATATCATCATGAAATATATATTCATAAAACATGTGTTTTAAAAACATATCATAAAGCATGTATTTAAAACCCAAGTTAAAGACTTGCATTACTTAAAAACATATTGTTTTTTAAAAAAATTAAAAACTTGCATTGGATAAAACTATTCAAAATTGGCATCTCATAAAACTGTTTAAATGTACATCACATTAATCATGGAGTACATTTCATTAAAAACATTTAAGATCGAAAACCATAGTTTTCATACCATAGGCAAGATTTGTACTTATCTGTTTTCACACCACAATATTTTTCTTGTCTTCATCTTTTTGGTGAAATAACAGGTCCACCTACTGTTTTAAACACCCATAACTAGTGTAAGTATTTAATTTAGCTAATTAGAGTTCTAACTTATAAATTTAATTAGCTATTTATCTATCTTAAATGATTGATCAATACATTAAAAATCTCTTGCTAAGCATTGACCTATATCTTTTGGGACTCTTGAGCTAAAATCAAGCTCTTGGTCCTATTTCAACTGATAAAAATATATAGCGGTCTAACTATCTTGATTTCCGTGATATTTTGGTACCATTAAATGTGAAGATCGATTAATCCTATTGTCCTGGAGATAAGGGCTTTTAACAATTTTTATGTCACAAAACTTCGTGACAAAATGCTATCTTTTATATAAACGCATTTTGAGAAAACTTTCTTAGGCATGCTTTTGCATCTTAAAGTATTATATAAATACCGTGCTTTGCTCAAAATTAAATGCACGTTATGAGGGCCATTTAAAATTCTATTTAAAATTAAAGGCATTTTCTGTAAAAGATTTCTTCAAAAATCTTATAGTTTTTTTTTTAAGAAAGATCTTTAACTTTTGCATAATGCCCTAAATGTTACCTAATAACAACAACGTTAGAAAATTAACATCAGAATTAACATGGATAATGTGATGAGATAGCAATTACTTAATTCTAATATTATGTTGAGTTATTTTTCACAGGTGACTCGACAAGGACTCGATGTGCTAGAACAAAGTTCATGCCAAATTGATGAAGTTTAATGATGATTTGATAATTTTGTATGATAGTTTAATTAAAGAAATATTTTGAATATAAGAATGTTACGTAATATTATCTATATGTGTAGTATGATGTATATAGTTATATACATATATGTATATATCATCTATAAATGGTAGTTGGCCAAAAAAAAAAAAAAAGGGAAAGTATGTTATCTGAAAAAAACATATTTAACATGATATTAAATTCCAATTCAATTATGAACCTCTAAATGTCAGAAATTATTTCCATAATTCAGCTAACTTATAGAGCTTTTCATAAGCTTTCCAACACCTACTCATTTGTGCAAATCCGATATCGGATTAAAAAGTTAAGACCTATATACTATCTGGACACCTGCTAGTCACAAACTAGTTTACTATGTGCAATTGTAAGTGCGAAAATTCTAGACGTTGACCTAGCTATTTCCTTTTCCTCCCACACATTTTCACACCATAATGACAGCCTTTCCCCACCTATTAAGAGACAATTAAACCAAAGAATTCAATCCCAATTAATTCCAAAATTGATTTGGAATTAAATTACTCACAATTTATTTTATAATATTCAAAATTTCCCTTTTTACATGCTGTCTCTCTCTCTCTTCCCTAGTCTCCCTCTCCCTATCATTCTTATTCTCTTTCTCTGCTCTCTCTACCATTCTCACACGCACGCACACACAAAAAAAAAATCCACCAAACCTCCTCATTCTTCCAAGCCAAAATCAAAAGAATTTCAAGGTATGTTTTGGTATTGTTTGATAATGATGATGGTTTTGTTATTTTTTATGGTTGGGATTCTTGGAGGGGTTATATGATTTTCTCGATGACTTTCTTCATGTTAGTTTGAGGAAAGGATTAGAAATATCCATTTAAATGATGAATGGGGGAGGCTATATGATTGATTGATGATGGTTTATGTATTTTATCAACAAGATGATTTTAGGGTTTTGATTTCTTAATTCATGATTTTGTTGGTATGGTGATTTAATATTTTATATATTAGAAACATATTTTAGGGTTGTTTTGGGTGTGTGTGTATGAATCATGTATGTTGTGGTGATGATTTTTATATTTTAATAAATTTTCGGATTTAACCACTAATGATAAGTTTTCAAAACTGCTTTTGAAGATGCAAACGGCTTCCATTTTTAACGAATCTAGTATTGTTAGAAATTTCTGGATGTCTATTTTCATTTGAAATTAGTATCATATTGTTTAGAGATATATGTGAATGTTTATGATTTTTCAAATATGTAGAGCTCTAACTGCCAGATTTTGTAAATTTTTAACGATTAGTATTCAAAACTATTTTTAAGGAGACAAACGGTCTCCATTTTTAACGAATATATTATTTTTAGAAAATTCTGGAGGTCTACTTTTATTTAGAATCAGTTTCAGATCATTTGGAGAAATATATGAATTTTTGTGAATTTTCAAATAGGCAGAGGTCCTGCTACCAGTTTCTATAAAATTTTAGTAATCAAATTCAAAACTATTTTTTAGAGTCCAAATGGCTTCCGTTTTTAACGAATTAGGTACCGTTAGAAAGATCTGGATGTCTACTTTTGTTTATAATTGTTTCAAATCATTTGAAGTCCTATAAGAATTTTTATGAATTTTTGAAGGGAAAGAGATTTGACTGTCAATTTTTGTAAAGTTTTGTAATTTTGTAAAATAGTTTGAATTTTATGTTTTGATATTATTGAATGATGAAATAGGCCTATTAGGTGCTGTCATGATACGATGAATGTGTTTGATGAATTCTTGTGAGCTTTTGTTAATTTTATTATCTTTTTTATTCATGGCATAAATGGTTCTAAAGGTGAGCACCCGAGACCTTAATCGTGCGTCACCATTGAAAAACTTGAAAAGGTTAAGTAAGGCGTTTAGGTAAGTACACTCTCACCTGCAACATGAATTAAAGATTTGAGATATATATGTTTTGATGTTGATGATAATGTTATGATGTTTTTAAATAATAATTCTCTTATAATGACGTTTTGATGAAAAGTATATATATTGTATATATATGTATTTTTATGTTTTAAAATGGCATTGTACACCCTTGATGGTGATGATGTTGTCCGGTGAACAGACTTTTTATCATCGTTGATTTGGGATTTGCTACCCCACTCCTTACATGACTAGCGCGTCATGATGGTACAACGGCGGGCTCAATATACGATGATTTTTTAAGTTAAAAAGTTTTTAAATGATGTTTATGATGATAAAAGAAAAATGTTTATTTATGTTTGTAAGATTTAAGTGTCTTACTAAACTTTTGCTTATGTAAGTTAGTTCATGTTATAGATAAAATAAAGGTTAAGATGTAACATTTGAAGGAGCTTGGAGTGAAAGCGAGACGATGTGTGATAGAAAAACGGGAGGAAGGATCATGGGATGAATACTTTTAATTTCAAATAAAGTTTTGGGACTTTAGTTTATTCTTATTTAATTGAAGGATTAATATGGACTTTCTTAAATTTTATTTCGTGATATGGTTTTAAAAAAATTATATTAATTACGAAAGTTATTTTGATAAGTTAATTAAAAAAATTTTTTTGATAGTTTTCTAAAATTATCTAAATAAAATTTTCCAATAAATCAATATTTTAATTTCAAGCTTATTACCTTCCGCAATTTTATTAGAGACAAATGTTAAAAAGATAAGTTCATTTTGACGGTCTGTGAAGGATCGTTATATTTTGTGTTTTAACTAAAAACTTATTCAATATTTAACATAATCATTTGCTTAAATTTCATAACTATATAGTGTGAATTATGAAAAATTCACTATTTTGAATTTATTCCGTAAATCACATAAAATTGTCTCATAATGTCACTTCTAGAAAGTTCTTCATGCATAAAACTTGTAAGTCTCATTGAGATCTAAATCTTTTATGCTTGGCTTAAAACCTAATTCAAAATCTAAAGTGTTTATTTTCTATGAAAACCATAGCTTGGAAAATTTTGTAATCAAGAATTTTTCCTGTTTTCTGACGATTCATAAATCACCATGAAACTGTACTTTAAAGACATTTTCAGAAAATATCCACTTCATGAGACTTATTCAAAATTCATAGTTAAACTTTCCAATTTTGGTCAAAACTTGGTTTGGCTTGTATCTTACACTTTCCTTTGAAAAACTAAGACAAAACTATTTTATTTTCGGTTTGGGACCAATTCTGTAAATCCATATAAAACAGTACCTTAAATGCATTTTGAGTAAAAGTCATGTTCATAAAAAAATTTTAGATCTCATCAAGATCTAAAACTTTCATGTTCTAACCAAAAGCTAATTAGGTCTCTAACTTGTTCGTTTGTACAAAAACCCACGGCTAAATGCTTATTCAAGGAACATTGTTCCAGTTTGGCCGCTTTTAGAAAATCGGCCTGAAACTCAATCTTAACCTCATTTCTAGACAAAACAATCTACATGAAACTTTTAGATCTCATCAAGAGATAAAACTGTACTGTTTTGATTTAAATCTATTTTGGCCTCTAAGATGCTCTCTTTGGCCAAAACCTATGGGTAAGAGATCCTGTTATCGGGAGATCTCATTTCTTACGGTAATTTGTAAATCATCCCAGAAGTCTACCCTAGAGACGTTTTTAGACAAAACGACCATATGAAACTTTTATATTTTTAAGAGATCTAAAATGTTCACGATTTGAGAAAAAGCTAACTCATCTTCTAAGACCCTTATTTGGACTAAAATTAGTGGCTGGGCAGGTTTACTCCAATTTCTGGCCAGTTTTGGAAAATAGCTTACAACGTGATCTTCAAGTCTGAATTTGAGAACGGCTATTTGAGAAAGAATTTGGGAACAAATTTGGACAAGTTTTGAAATGGTTGTTACTTGGTTTTGACACCTCCAAACATATTTCTCAGGCATGAGCATAAACAAAAATCGTCTTGAACGTTATCACCCCTTAGATATAAAGCCATTCAACACAAAAACTTAAATAACAAAAAAATAAAACTTATTACAACCCGATAACAAATTTCCATACATAATTCTTGCAAATAAACTTGGAAAGCTTAAGGAAGTGGTTTAGGATAATGCCTTGAAGAACCTTGATGATTTCCTAAGGCTTGGAGGGTTATAAAGTGAGAAAAGGAAGGAGAAGTATGGCTGTCTTTTTGCAGAAGAAAGGAGGTGAAATGTGTTGCTAAATGACCAACTAATGGCCTTTCTTCCTTTTATAGACCTATGGCTAATTGTGGCTTATGTTTGTCACACTTAATCAAGCTTAGTTAAGCTTGTTTTTGAAGGATAAATAACTAGATATGTGGGCTGTATGTCGACGTTTTTCTTGGCTGAAATTGGAGCAAAATTGCATTAAAATGCACACCACATTTTGGTTACTATGCATGACATCACCTGACATTTTTTTTATCATAATATTTTGACACCTATTCCTTAATTCAAGGAAGGATGTCTCTTGGCTTGTTGGCCTTCTAAAAACCATGGGTTGACTGGTGTTAATGAACTGAAAATGTAGCTCAATGCTTGTTCTTCGGTCTAAATTTTATTTGAAAATATTTTTGGTAGTATTTTTAGACAATGTAAAATGTCTATTTTTGCTCTAATCCACAAACAACAGATATATTCATACTCAAACTGTTCCATATGATCCACAACTGTACTTGGGTCATTGAATGGTATGTCCATTTTTGCTCTAATCCACAAACAACAGATATATTCATGCTATAACTGTTTCATATGGTCCATAATAGTACTTGGGTCATTGTACGGTTATAAGACATATCCGGTTGTCTAAAATTGCAATACAAGTTAAGGTGCTACTTGGAATAAGAAATTTTCCCATATTGCTCTAATTTTCAAACAACTGATATTTTTATTCCCTAGCAATATCATATGGTCCATAAATGCTCTTAATTCCTTAATTAATCATAATTTAATATCTGACCACCTGTCAAAATCATACAGTATGAAAACTTTTCCCAAAAAAGGTTGTAATTAATCCAAAATGCTTATCTAAGGTTCCTCATATTGAAAAAGGTTATCTTATGGGCTTATTCTATCGAAACTCTAATTATCCAAGTTAAGATTTTTTTTTTTTTTAACGAAGGAAAAAAAAAAAAAAAAAAACCAAGATGAGGAACGGTAATCTTATACCATTAAAAGTTTCTTCTTTTTTTTTTCATTTAATTTTTTTTCTTTTTCTATGCACACTTAAAAATAAATAAAAAGAGGGTTAATCTAAGTCGATGGTGGCTTTTGGGTGAGGCACTGTCTTGTGAACCTGAGCATTATGTCACTGTGTCCACCAAGCTAGGAAGCGTGATTTTCACTATTTTCTTTTCTGCAGATCCACAGAGGGGATACAATTAATGTTTTATACCTTATTCTGGACACGTGGGCGCTTGATTCATTCCTTTTTGTCTGATTCTTTGAGCGCGGATAATTGGTCTTTTTCATGAGCTCTTTAATTTGTTACTCATGGATAATTCTCACATGCAATAAGAATTGAGAAGTATATGTCTGATGGTGATGATGATGTTATGATGTTCTTAAAAAATATTTATCATTTGATGATATTTTGATGAAAAATATATATATGTACATATATGTATTTTTATGTTTTAAAATGACGTTGTATACCCTTGATAATGATGTTATCCGGTGAGCGGACTTTTTGTCACTGTTGATTTGGGATTTACTATCCCACTTTTTTCGTGACTAACGCGTTGTAACGGTACAACGTCGGGCCCAATATATGATGGTTTTAAAAATTAAAAAGTTTTTAAATGATGTTTACATTTATGATAATGTTTATGATGATAAAAGAAAAATGTTTATTTATGTTTATGAGATTTAAATGTCTTACTAAGTCTTGTGATTTTTATTTTCATTTTTTTTAAACTTCATATCCTCTTCTTCATCCTTCTTCTAAAGAAGAAGAATGAGCGGGAAAAAAAAAATTTGTACAGCAAGTAAGAGGCTTTTCTGGGTTTGCAAGGAGTTTTTTATCCTTTTCCTTTTGATTTACTAGAGGGTTTTTTTTTTTTTATTTATTTAAATTCTTAACTTGTTTGTGTTGAAGCATGAATAAGTATGGTCAGAGATAGAATCAGGAACTTTTTTCGGTGCGGATGTATATTATTTATTTATTTATTATGATAAAATAAATTTTAGTGTGGAGTATGTGAAAATTTTTAATATTTTTAATTTTAGTGATGATAAAATAGTAAAAGTATAAATTTATTTTTATCGAAATTAATATTAATAGGGATTATGTGAGAATTTTTTATTTTTAATAAGGATAAAATAAAGATAATATGAAAATATTTTATTTTTTATAAAGATAAATTAAAAAAATTAAAAAAATTAAAAAAAATTTGAGGTAAAATTAAATATTCGCTTGATGTTAAAGTTTGTATTATACAATTTAGATAGTAAAAAAAGAGCAAAGCAAAACAAATAGAAAGGGAAAGAAGGCTTCCTGTGCCACCTTAGGTCACCGTTTTATTTTTTGTCGCTGTCTTCCCTTTGCTCGCTCTCTCATCTTGAACTTTCTCTTTTATGACGAAGCAAAAAGGGTAATTTGAATTTTTCATCTAAATTTAGAGGAATTAGATATCTAGTGGAACACTCCAAACGATCTGTCCAACATTAAGTTGGACCAGAGAGCACTTCACCCCTCGGTATTTTACTCTCGTTTGCTTCTTTTTTTTTTTTTTTTCTTTTTCTTTTTCAATTTTTTTTTTTTTGGCCTTCTCTTCTTCAGAAATTGATATTTAATTCTGATATATAGGCTCCCTTTATATCTCATTGGCCATACTTTAAGTTGTATATAGGCTTTGATTTCATTTGTAACAATACATGCCTCCTTTTAGTATGATATATTCTATTTTGGGCCTCCCCCTCACATAGTTTTGCTTTTGAACTCATCCCTAAATGCCTCATACTATTAGGAGGTGATTTCTGTACTTATGTCATACTATTAGGAGGTGATCTCTTTACTTATTAACCGTCACATATATTAATTCTCAAATAATGTAGAACTGTACAACTTACACTTTTTCTTTTAGGATCTGATGACCATCACAAAAATGGAACAAGATTATGAATATGGTATGACAATGACTTTATCTAAATGTCCATTTATCTAATTTTATATTTATATATGTGAGAAATTATGCTAAATCGGCATAAAGAAGAAAGCATTTCTAACTCAGAAGTTTTATCCAACGAAATCAATGGTGAATAGGTGAAAAATTATTTATTCATATCAAAAGAAATCGGTATAAGTGGCAGTGGGATCGGTGATTTTGAGGGGTCTTATAAGGGTAGACCGATTGCTGAGAAACTCTTTCTCAAGGATCATTCTAATGCGGATTGTGATGAAATAAAAAAATGGTGACATTGGCGAGGTATATATCTTGGAAACAACGGTGGCTAAGATTTTCTTTATCCTACTTTGGAGCATGATGTTTGCAATTTGGATGACCTTATCCAAATATATTCAATAAGAGCTTGTAAATAACGACTTTAAATATGACCCCTTGAAGAAACTCAAGAATATATTTGGCAGATGGTAAGCTTTAGGAAGAAAAACTACGTACTCTCATCACCTATTGATTACTGAAATAGAGATGAGGTTATTAGTTATAAGTTACTTTAACCATTGCAAAAAACAAAAACTAAAAAAACAAAAATAAACAAAACAAAAAACAGTATAAAACAAAGACAACATTGATGACAATTATATTATGACTACACTTAGACTTTTAATGATTTGATTATGACATTTTCTACAAAACTTTTTACCTTATAGTAAAAATCAATCTAAGACATGATTTTGTGACAAACACCCTAACTATCCCCAAGGAAAGTCGTGCTTATTGGACTTTTTTCAGCTTGCTGCCAAGACCTGTGGGTTTTATAGCCGGCCAAAACTAGGCCACAAAGCTTGTTAAAAAACACGTGGGTCACTGACAAAATTGTTTTATAAAACTATTGCCCTAAAGGATATTCTAAACTTGAGATAGAGAGCATACATTCTGCGCGTTCACTCTTTTGACTTTGTTGGGCCATGGACTAGTGTGAATCTTCAGTGCCCAGCTCTTCACATATAAATCACTAGAATATGACTAACGTTGCGGCTCCGTTTGGTTGGAGGATGAAAACTGGGATAAAAAAGTTGGATGAAAAGAAGGATAAAAAAGGTTGGAGGAACGAGAAATATAAAGAATTAAAAGGATTATAAAAATCCTTAGAATTTTTTTGTACGAAAAGAGAAAGATAAAGATGTTAAATGATAGATAATAGTTATTTGTTTAACTACTATATTATCCATCATTTGTCATCCATATCTGCTGTTTGTCGCCTAAATCATTGGCCGATTGTGAGAAATTGTGATAACTCTATAAAATAGAGTTATTTCAGTACTATTAACTTATATTTTTTTAAATATATTTTTGTTATAATCTTAGAAATTTATCTTAACTTTTTCCCCAAATTTAGGCTTCGTTTGGTTCAAACTAAAATGTACTTTTTCATCTCAATTTTTATCTTTTTCTGAAAAAGTTTTTGTCTTTTCTGAAAAGTCAATAAAAATTTTCAACTCAAACTTAAAATTTTCAAACTCAACTAGCGAACCAAACGAAGCTGTTTTTCCAAATGTGTAAGTTAATTATGTTAATATGATTAAAATTGACAATTTGGAATTAAAATGTGATAAAAAGAAATTAAAAAGCCTAGAATATGTCATTTGAAGTTCTCCCGTTAAGTAGTACAGATATTACCATATAAATCATGACCATATTACTATTGATCAAGAGTGTGTAGTACAATTGTAAGGTCCTTATAGTATAAACAACATTTGACAAAATATAATCATTGAATTGATAAAGCCATTATCGTGATGACCACAACGTCAAATTTTTTTTTAAAATATACAACTAAAAAAATAAAAATAAAAACTAAATGTTCTTTTAAAAAATCACTGACATGTAATCAACATAATTTAAGGGAAAAAAACTTCCTCACATAAAAATAACCTAAAATAACTAATCAATTTGGAAATGATAAAAATTGACATTAATAAAAGTTCTGAAATTGTTATTCCTCAATTCAAGGAGAATTTTATTCCTAAACAAACAATAAGGATGACCTGAAATAAATAATAAATGAATTTCAGATTTTTTTTCATTTTGTAAATAAGGTTCTATTGATACCCCTCATTTTACTTTTACTATTCATTTTTTTATAAATTATTTTATTACTATAAATTTAATTGGTAAAATTACTTATAAGTACAATTAAGTTTACAAAAACTGCTTATTCAACCCGTCCTTATAAAAAAATAAAATAAAATTCTGTTTACCTTCGTTTTTTACTTAAAAAATAAAATAATTAATAAAAAATAAATAAAAACTCTTCTTCCCTACTTATTAAGAAGATTACAGGATCGACACGGATAGTGATTTTTTTTTCCCTCGACAATTTTTAAGGATTCTTTCTTTCTTTCTTCCTTTTTTTTTAGTTCGTTTAATTTTTTTTTAATTAACTTTTTCTTATTTTTGAATTCGTTTAGTATGTTTTGATCTTTTTCAAGTAGAATACTGAAATATCAGCAGTTTTATGGGGTGTATTTTGCATCTTGTTGATCATAGAGCCATCGTTGGGTTTTTTATTTTCTTTTTTTCTTTTGATAAATGCTATAGTTGCTTAATGTGTGTAGTTTTGTTCCAATATATCTTTGTCGTTATTCATGTTGCTATACGTTTTTTTTTTTTTTTTTAAGTATATATCCTTGCCGTAATTTTGCAAAGGAGTAAAAAAAACAAAAAACAAAAAGAAAAGATGATGGAAAATAAAAAGTTGGATATTTGGGGGGAAAAAAGATAAAAGAAAAAGAAAAAGATAAAAGAAAAAAAGAAAAAAAATATCGTGGGATTTGATTGGTGCATGAGAAAATGGAGGAGAAAAAAAAAAACATTGGTTTAGTGGGTGTGGTTTGATGGAGGAAAAAAGGATAAATATTAAAATTTGATTCTAGGGGATTTTTTGGAATAAAAAAAGGGTGTAATAAGTAATAATTAAAATTTAAAATCTTTATATTCGGTGATTTAAGTAGGGAGATAAGAAAAGAAAAAAAAATGTCAATAGAAGTTTCTATTAAAAAAAATGTTTTGTATTTTAAAAATGATTAGTGAAAATGACTACTTTACATAAATATTTCTTTTTCAAAAGTTCCTTAAGAAGTAGAATATAAAGGCCAGTTTTACTGCCAAAAAAAAAAAAAAAAAGGATTCTATAGGCCCGGAAAGATTTATCTCTCAATCTGTTTTATGAACTCACAAAAATTGATCATCAGGTTGCGGCCAATTGCTGGAAGGTGGGATCAACGTTACTGCAAAACTAGCTTTACGGTGTACTTATCAAAAAAAAAAAAAAAACAAGAAGAAGAAGAAGAAGAAGAAGGAAAACTAGTTCTTAGGTGTAAGATCCAACAAAAGAATTCTTGTCCGATCGAGAAAAAAAAAAAAAAAAAAAAAGAGCAAAACAATGTGTCGGCCACTCATTGATCCAGTGGATAATATATACATTAAGGAAAAAAAAAAAAAAAAAGCAACTAAGGCCGTCTCCAACCCAAATACTCTATTTTAAAATACAGAAACTCTAAAATAGAGTATCTGTCACTTCAAATAACTATTTTATCTCCAACACATTTATTCTATATCATATTCTAAAATGAATATTCTATTTATATTCTTTTTTATAATCATTTAGATATTATTTTATATTTATTCCCTGTAATCTTTGTATTTTACAAATTATACCATAATACAATCTTTTTAACATATTAATCCGTTGATTGTTTTTACTTTTTAGAATAATCTTTAAAATAGAAAGTTATATCAAATAACCAAAACACTAAAAATTTAATGCGATTATAAAAAACAACTTAATATTGAGTGAAATAAAAAACTATATGATTTTCTTAATTCCACACATAAAAAAAAAAAAAAGGAAACAAACTGACATTCAATATTTAAAAAAAAAAAAAAACTTAAAATTACATGACATTTGTCCCGAGGCTTCGAAATTAGTATATATTTCCCATAAATGATCGATCAATGCATTTCGAAGCGCGATATGAGCTTATTTATCCTTAATCTGTCTATGTCGAGCCAGAAATTGTTGAAATTGAGTATTTTCATCAACAACCATTTCAACATGAGCCAGAATATCTTCTCAACTTTTTATTTGTGTAAAACTTGAATATTGATTTACTATCTTACAAAATTTATTCAAAATAATAAAATAAAAAAAGGTATAAAAAAATAAATATAGCTTAAGATTTAAACATACAAATACTTTACTTAAAGAAAAATTGGTAATTTTGAAAAAAAAAAAATTTAAATTAAAGGTAACTTTATAATTTTTATTTTTACCTAAATATTACTTTAAAATTTAATTAAAAAACAAAAAAAAATAATTTAGAGTATGAGTAGTGATACTTCAAATATGAAGTATACTGTTCATACTCTATATTTAAAGTTCTATATAAAGTATGTATTGAAAATATCCCATATTTTAAATTTAGAATAAACTCTATTTTAGAGTATGATTGGAGTTGCTCTACCATTAAGATAAGAAACAGGGCAATTACTATTATTAATATCATTATATCATTATTGTTATTATTAGTACAGTCCATATATATATATATATAGAGAGAGAGAGAGAGAGAGAGAGAAACGAAGACTCTCTGTCTTCCCTTTACTCTTTCTCTCGTGGTGTGACCTCTCTTTTATGTTGAAGTAGAAATGGTGATTTGAATTTTTCAGCTAAATTTAGAGGAATTAGATATCTTGTGGAACACTCCAAACGATCTCAAACATGTCCATGC
>JAFMPE010013442.1:15041-31162 GCA_024759925.1 Ficus religiosa | reverse complement strand
ATGCCGCCACCGGAGAAGAAGACAAACTCAGTGACAGGCACGGCCGGCAACCTCGTGGCAGTTGATCGTTGCCGTCGGTTGTCGCTCACGGAGCTCCGGTAAGGTCGTGAAATCGTGATCGAGTGATTTCTCTATGAAATTTAGGTCTTGTAGGGTTCGCGATTTCAATGGGATTCCAACCACCGCAAGGCCGAGATCGGCGAGGATCCGTTAGGATTTCACAGGCCAGAGGATTCCGATCAACGACGACATTGGATTCCGATCGATGATGACATTGGATTCCAATCTAATGAGGAATCTGATTTACTAGCGACAACGGAACAACAAAGCGGATGACTGTGACGACGGATTCCGATCAATGATGATGTTGGATTGCTGACGACGGTGAACTTTTAGAATGGGGATAAGGATGGGAATAACATGGGTATTTTCGGGTTTTCATCTTCCTATTTTGATCTCATTATGCTATTTGATTATAATAGTTTCATTTATACTATAATTTTAAAATCTTATAATCCAATATGCTATATCAATTATTCTCGCTAATTTATTTATATCATCCCACCTTAATTTCAGGCCACTTTACCCTCGTAAAAAGTCAACCATTCATACCTCTCACTAGATCAAGTTCTTGTATTACAATATTATTAATTGCTATTAAACATACCAAAGGGATAATTATAAACTATTTTATATATTTGAAGGTTAATTTGAAGGATTCAAAATCCTTGTCTCACTGACGGATTCGACGTCACCTAAAAAAGTATCCACTAACTGCCAAAGACCACCGACTGATATAATCAGTAATATATTACATAAATATATATGCTATTGCTTTTGCATGTTCTTGTGTCACCAACATCCACCATCTCCTCCAACAGGGGGAACAATAAAGGAAAAAAAGAAATTCTTTCATGAATCAAGTTTCTAGGAAGGCACTAATGTTGGTATCTGTTAAAGTCACATTTCATACATCATCTCTCACCCATATACATGTTTTCATATACATCATAAAATAGCATGAGGCAAATCATAGATCAGCCCAAGGACCCAGGAATGAGTATTAGACAACAACAAAACGACCAGCGAACGACTAGCGAGGCATCAGAGGCCAAATAAGGAAAGTTGACTTCATAAGCAATAATGAGAAAATTAAATCCAGCATATCAGGCAACGGAATCAGCCAGCAAGCATAGATCTCCTTAGAAAAGGCATTTTCCCGCTATCTTCCAGTCATTCCCGAATTGGAAAATCAATCTACACCTATTAATAGGTGGCAATTTCTATCCAAAAACTAGTAGAATGACTAAATTTGCAAAACCGATTATGCAAATTAAATTTCAGAGGAGGGGGTATTTTAGTACAAGTCCTAAAGTGCGAGGTTTTTTTTTTTTTTTTAATTCACACCAAAAATTTCTATTCAAAAACTAGTAGAAAACTTTAAAAAAAATGAGTAATTATAGTTTGGAGGGGTAATTTTGTATAAGGCTCAAAGTTGGGGGAGGGGAAAAAGGGAACATGAAATTCCCAAGCAGAGAAGTTCTATTTTTTAACTTACACAATTGAAAAGAAAAATGATAGGACACCAATTTTAATCTCAACTTTTGAGTACTAACTCATATGGCATATGAGCTGTTTTTTTATTTGAAAGTATTTAAAGTATTGCCACATCAATTGATTATATCAACCAATAAAAAAATATAACACACAAGTTGGTACTCAAAAGGAAATAGATGTAGGATTGTTCATATTAACCGTCCTAACGATAGACCAACGACACCAATGGAGAATTGATCAGAAAAATCAATTGTGATGGTCACCGATGTCGTCAGTAAGTGAAAACTGAACCATGCTAATGATGGGTAGTTTGCGGCGGTTTTTATTGCTAGGAACCATCTATTACGGAAACATACTGAGATTTTCCCTTTCTTCTTCTTCCCCCGACTTCTTTTCTTCTCCTTCTCTTTTTTTTTTCCTTGTTCTTTTGCTTTTTATTGTATGCCATGATCGACCCCTTTTTTCTTCTGGATGGCACGTCTTGCAGTTATGGTGTGCCGAAGCTTTTTATAAACTTATAAAATTTCAGGTTTAATTTCGGATATTAAGAAAAATGAGCTGTTATGCTGCCGGATTTTTATTAAATTCAACCATAATTGGGGATTGAACTTATAATTAGTTTTACAAGTTACGCTATCAGAACAATTTTACAATCTAGGGTTCATGTCTTGATTTTAAGTGGAAACGATATATGGAGTAATATGTTTTATGGTGTTTATTTTCTCACCAATAAGTTTCGTATATTTATATGCGTTGTTGCATATGATATGAAAATAGTAATAATGGACACTCCATATTCTCCACTGATTAATAAGAAGCATTCTAAATTGATATTCATAAGAATGCCTAGTTTTTAAGTTGTTACATGATTTAACGTTATGATGTTTTAAATGGGGGAAACGTCATTGTTTTTCCCAGTTTCATTCTTGACTCTAAAGTCGAGTCTTGACATCTGTAGTTGCTCTATAATTTTCAAGTTTAGATGTAATAAAATCATGACCTTAAACTAATCCTTAAACAATTTTAAATGGGAAATGAGATTTAAGAACTATGAACGAGTATAAAAGAAAGGGGTGGTTTAATCACAAATATGATATGACCACATTCTAATTGTCGGGTGTGAATTTAATTAGGACACAACACCGGCATTAATGAGGTTGAAGATTAGTCAAGGATAAACGCTAAATACGGAATCCAGGTAAGTACAAACCTCACCTACAGCATGAAACTTGTTTGTCGATGCGAGCACATCTTTTAACAACGGATGTGTGCATGTTTAGAATACCATGCTTGTGATTGAACATGAAGAATGATGCTTTTATGCAATGTGATTATATAGTTGCTTGATATGCTTTAGTGAGCATATATTTTTATGCCTTAATATGTTTGAATTGATGACGATGCCTCTATATTGTGTGAAACTGCAATATCTGCTCATGAGTTACGAACATAATTTCATTCTCATCCTAAGGAAGAGATTAATGAAAGTGAAAGATAAGTTCAAGAAAGTATCGTACCACTATGGGGCCCTGGATAAGAAGATAATAATCATAATTTAATTATGCATAAAATGTAATGCATTGTTATGTGCATCATGAGATTTGAATGTGTGTTCATGGTATCAGAATCATAATTACATGTTCACCTTCAGAAAGTAAGAGGCTAATAAAAGTGAAAGATAAGTTCAAGAAAAGTGTCGTACCAACCTCCCGTAGATCGTGGAGGATTATGCATGTTTTAAAATTCTAAGACCTTCCATAGATCGTGAAGGGTTACGTATATGATTCCCAGAATTGTTAGGGACCTTGCAAACCTTAGCTTTCTGTGGTTACGCGCAATGGGTACGTACACATATGGGGCCCAAAGTAAAAAGTTAAGTAAGAATAAGTATGAAACAAGAAAATAAGAACAAGAAGCAAGCATAATTGTACGATTCATAAAATATCATGCATTATTATATGCATTTTGTTTATGTGAGATTTATATTTGTACTTACTGAGCGAAAGCTCATTAATATTTGTTCATGCTATAGGCAAAAACAACACGGTGATTCGATGGACTGGTGAACTGTGTCGAGACAATGGAGGCATGGGTTATGGATACCGCCATCAAAATGTAAATTCCGCAATAAGTAATTCTTTTAAATTACGATAAGCTCTAAAAGATTTGTATCCTTTTAGAATAATTATTTTCAAGTAATTGGGTTTTAAGGAACCCATATGAAATGAATGCTGAGTTTAATTTTAACTAAGCAAGGTTAGGAAAGTTTAATATTTTAAAATGTATTTTTATGCTTTTGCTTGTAAGTATTTGAACGATGAAAAGACCTCTATTTGGCCAAGTAGTTTGGTTTACAAGAAACCAAACTTAAGATATGCCTATACTAAGTTTTAATTATGTAAGTTTAACATGTTGATGTTTTAAATTTTAGATTCAGTTGTTACTTATTAAATTATCAAGTTTAGATCTCATATAAAAAATTAAAAATAAAAAAATAAAAAGTGTTTTAAATGCAAGTCTTTTTGAAAAGTTTATGTTGTGATTGAATCTTTAAAAATTAAAATGATTATAGACTTCATGAAAGCTATGAAATATTTAAATTTAAAAAAAAATTCTGAAATTTTGGGGATTAAGTTTAAGGTCAAAGCAAGTAATTGTGTTTATGAAGTTAATTAACGCCGCGATTAGGTCGGGTCGTTACAATTTGTTACCATTTTTCAATTTGATAATATACCCCTTTTCTACATCTTGTATTGGAATGATGGTCCTATATTATTGGATATAAATTAGTCACAATTGACCTGCGTATATAAAAATAAGGGTAGTTTGGAAGTAAGTTTAGTTTAAATTAAACTGTATTTTTTTCATCATAATTTTTATCTTTTTCTGAAAAAGTTTTTTGTCTTTTCTGAAAAATTACTATTGAAACTAAAAAATTTTAAACTAAACTCATTCACCGAACACTGTTATAGTTTGAATGGTAGTACACAGGAGGCTCTGGTAGACTTTCGTCATCAAAATCGACCACCGACAAAAATCCAGAGTGAAAATGGGAATTTCATGTTTTTTTCCCCCTATCTAAAAATCAATTACCTCCTTTTCTTTCCAAGATGAGCAAATTCGATATCATGCCAATCCCACCAACCGAAAACTGCAAATAAGTTCTAATAAAATGAAAAATTGCGAGAGACTAACTGAAAAAAAAAAAAAAAAAAAAAAAAGAAGGAGAAAAATGATGGAAACTTTTCCTTCTTTTCATTTTTTCGAACGGGACAACGAGATTTTACAAGTAATAGGTTGTGGGAAATTTTCTTTTTTTTTTTTTTTCTTTTCTTTTTTAGCTCAAAAGTTGGAACTGCATATATAAGATAGGATAATTAGGTTAAGTGACCTATGTTTATTGCCTAATCTAATAGATAATCCAACCTTCTTTTATTCAGTTAAATAGCCTAATATATGTTTTACTTCATTAATTTTCATTTTTCCCAAGCATCTTCCCTCCTTCTCTCTTTCTTCTTTGCTTGACTTTCTGAAACAAAAGCTTTTTAAAAATTAAAAGATGCCCCAAATTGAAAATGGAGAAGAGTTTACCTGCCAGAAAGAAGGATGCAATTAGTGCCGTCGTCGAAGAAAAGATCCAGAACACCAAATCCATGTGAAACAACCAAAGAAAATCGCAAGCGCTTTGCCAAATCGCGATCCGATCATCTTTTCACAAAAATCCCGATCCAATCTCCATTCCGCGAAATCACGATCCGATATCGATGGAGATCCGTCCACCACGCAATTCCGATTGACAATGACAACGAGGAGTCTTCGATGGAGATTTGATGCTAACGTGATGGCAACGTCTGGTGTCGAAGCTCGCGAACGTTAAGCAAAGACACCGTCGGTCATGTGAGAGTCACCGAGATCTGGTGACGGTAACTGTTACCTCTAGATCGCAACGAGATCACGACGATAAATTGTTGACAAAAAGCTTTCCACAAGCGCGACGAGTCTTGTGATGGTGAAGGAGATTTGATCACTTTTCCGACGAGGGGAGAGAGTGTTGGTGGGAGAGAGGGAGAGAGGGGAAGAGCGAGAGTTGTATTTTTTAATTTTTTTTTTTAATGGTAAATTAGTGATTTACCAATAATTAATCACTGATTGACTATTAATCAATCAGTGATTGACTATCGAATTTGTGAGCTATATCAGTCAATCAATGATTCACTAGTTAATCAGTTATTTATCAATGATGAATCAATAATTAACTAATGATCAAAGAAAAAAAAGACACGAACTAATTTTTAAAAACTTCAACTTTTTAACTAAATTTTAAAAACTTGGACCATTCATTAAAAAACTTACTAAAAAAAGGTCATTTAACTATAAATTCCTATAAGATATCATATATATAAATACATATAAAAGATATCATCATCAAAATACAGTATAATTTGGAGCTGTCATTTGGCATGAAAAACACGCCAAATGTGTACACACATTCTAAGTGACTCCCCGCGACTGTAGACATTTAAAAAAAAAAAAAAAAAGGTTTAAAATATGAAGTCCTTAACCATCAATGAAGTACTAGCTTAAATATATGGATACATATACATATATATGACGCATCATAAAATGGTGTAAACATCTGTTTTCCCCGAGGGAAGGAAAAAAAACAAAGGGGAAAGAAAGAAATAACCAAAAAAAAAAAAAAAAGGAAAAAACAAAACAAAACAAATGTTTTATTCTTTTCTCATTGCAATTACAAATTAATGTAACAAATAATTGGCAAAACTAGTTCTTTTAAACAAATGTGACTGTTACATGTGCTAATCAAGACGCTTACTTAAAATTCTAAATTACTCTTTTTTAGGAAAAAAACAAAAAACAAAAAACAAAAAACAAAACAAAACAAAACAAAATTGTTCGAGATCATTAAAGGACACCCTTTACGATCTCTTAACCACTGCAGTGGCGAAATAAGGATGGTGGTTGAACTCAAAAGATACCTTTAGAGATGGGTCAAGTGTACCAACCCGGCAAATGACGTTCATCGCAATGCTATTGTGCTCCGCCACTTGCTCCAACCTTCGAAGTTCGGCCAACTTTTCCGGTTCGTTTGAGAAACTACTCTTGACCTCCTTTGCTATCCTCTGAGCATCCTTAAAGTTATTGTACATAAGTAGGTTCTGCAGAAGAGAAATAAATTCCGGTCAGTCATGTTTACCAGAGGATCATGGAAAATTGATACTTGCATTGTCTGCAGAGTTACTCACCGAGAAGCGAGCATAGCTTGTGGACGCCTTAAACGACGGGTATGCAATATGGTCTGGTATGCTAGCCTTCTGTAGGAGCTCAAAGTGCTGAATAAATCTCTGTATGAGAAGTTATTTAAGCCATGAGAAATAAAGAACTCAACAAGAACGCAACTACTGTGTGTATTAAAATGCAGAATAAAAACCTGTACCTCATGCTCGGTATTAAATGGACTCCGACTTTGTAAGATTCTGTGTTCATTGGTGAGAGCAGCAAGCATCTATACACGATGGTGCAAATGTTGGATTCAATATATATTAAGTGGTTCCAATGCCTCATAATACAGAAGATTAAAGAAGCACAATTACCATAGTGAGCCCTTCAGCTAGACATATCTGACACTGAAGAAATAAAACTGCTGGAGGGATTCGATAATCTTTCGCCGCGTCTTTTGGGGTGTCTCTTTTTTTCTTTCCCCTCCTCTTACCTGATCAACAGAACAGAAACAAATCAAGTGGTGTTTAAGCTATGAAAGACTTCTTCAGTTAAAATCCTTCGTTGAATTTGCCATCAAGTGAAAAGCGTCAGAAAGTGACCCCACTCACCAGAGCCATTGGCTGCCGCCGTTTTAATATGTATTTTCTCTGCAAGCTTGACCAGGACAACATATAAATACCAATATACCATGCTATATTCACTAGGTGAATATAGCTCCAATTCAAAACCCAAAATGAGAAAACGAGAAGCTATCCAGTATGTTTGCTCTTCCACCCAAACGAGAATTTGTTGAAATATCTTCACCCATGCATTCTGCAAAATACCAAATAAATATAATAGCCCATGGTGACGCATCAACTTCAAATACTCAGACAAATATAAATACACTTTATTCAAATTAAGATATTAGACTGCTAATACTATAGACAGGTCGGATTTATTCCAAATCACTTTGAAACCTCACCAACCCACAAGAGGAAAAGGGATTTTGATCCATGGAAAGAGCTTAATTCTGAATAATTTATGTTTGTGAGGAGGTCTGAAAGTAAAATCATTTTGCTCAATTCCTTCACAATGGACAGAGGAAAGCCTCTTAGGGAAGATGAACAACTCAATCAGTAGATGAACAAATCTTGATCAATGTACAAGCTCTTTCTTTCTCTTCCTATCTCCAAACAAGTCTTTCTATAGGATAGAATTTCATAAACAAACTATGAAAGGATGGTCATTTGATTGAGTTCAACGGTTAGATAACAATAGCTTCCTTTAGAGTGCCAGTTAACATGGAAGGTTGGTTGATAGATGTTCTCTCAAGTGTTACGTAAACCACTTGAACTATGGACAATTTCCCACTAAACTCTCGATGCAATCTCCTCCGATTTCCATCCTTACCCATTTGGTAATTCTATCAACAAATTTTTAGTTTAGCAGGCGAAAGAGATAAAATGCAGTACATGGAAGATCATATTTATTACAATATTATTCATGAGCGTAGCTAATCATCATAAATACTAAGACTTAAGAATTATACGCTACATCACATAATCTCCACTGCCTTCAAATTCTCAGTTCAATGGAAAAATAAAATACTTAATGTCAAATATGTATAGCATTTAGTTTGCATGTAACAATTACATTATTGTTATGAGCTTTTAAATGAAACAGATACAAATTCCTTTTCGTTGAGCTTTTAGGAATAATTGATGGACATTAGTTTAATAGAAGTTGCTCTACTTCATCACCGTGGTAGTTATACACTAACCTCTTCATTCGACATGTTCGGGTTTTCACCACACTCCTTTTTGAAAGCCATCTCTAGCTGCAAACCAACAGATAAAAGTAACCCGATTAATAATCAAATCTGTCTCTACTTTTAACAACACTATGACTTACAAGTCAAAATTGAAACTGTATGGGAATGTGATTGTAGCAAATACAAAAATTTAAAAATCTCCAATTTCCCACAGTTGAATAACTTCCAGGAAATAAAAGCCGATAAATGAAAAAAGAAAGTGCAAATAAAGTTCTTGAACAGACCTGCAAGTATATTACACGCCAATCCTGTATAATCTTCCCAAGCTTACGCCGCTGCCATGCACTATTTGTACAACTAATTTTAAGCAGGTTGATTATTAACTGCATGATGTGATGAAGAAGGGAATTTTAGATAAATTCCGTGCCGCCAACAAGAGTAGAATGAAACTATCCTTTGCATCAAGTCTCAAGAAATGGAGAATTAACAAATAAATATTACGCCACAGAGTACTGTGCGCTGTTCACCTGTCCCAGTTGTAAAATGAATTCATTCTTTTGGATATCATGGTTCTTTGTAGCTTCAGGCAATGCCGCAGCTCTAACAATAATGGAAAAGACAGGATCCCGCCCATGGATTTTCCCATCTTGAACCAGAAGAAGCTGTTTATAAGTTGAAACGATTGAAAAAAATGAAGAATATGATGAGGGAATTACAGCAATATCACCAAACACTGTAGAACAAGCACATATACACCCAGAAACATCAGTTAAAAACTGTACGCTTTCAAAAATATCTAACTTATTGCATTTTATGGTGTCAAGCCGAGTGTTTTCTCTCTAGTATAGATGAAATTACATCATAAACAACTAATGTGCATAAAGTACACAACTTAAATGCAAAAGATCATATATTTAAGCAAAATAGAAGCTCCAAAAAATGAGAAAAAGAAGGAACAACTACGACTTCAAAAGAGTACCTCAAGAAAGACAATACCAAGGAAAGCTAAATGCTTACACTACGAACAATTACTGCAACAATCCAATAGTTTTATCTTATTTAGTTATTTTTGCTTTTATTAAACCAATCCCAAACCGGGCCATTACTCCATTGAGAAAGAAAACGTTCAAGGGGGGGAGGGAAAAAGACAAGAAAAGCAAACCACGAGAAAGACCAACCTGGAGATGAGCTCTGGCAACCAAATCAGGTTGAGATTTTTGAAATTGAACCACAAAGTTCAATATACTTTCCAGGGATGGCTCCAATGAGTATAAACATAAAATATCTAGATCATGAAGAAGTTTCAGAAAATATTCAACAGCCTGCAAAAGAAAGCAAAGCACATATATCAATCTTTTGCACCAGCAGATTAAGGTTGTCAATGTGGAGCTTGCTTTCCTAGTTGTTATCTAAAGCCATATTTATCCTTGCACAGAAAGATACGGAACTGCATACTACACTACTAGGGACATTGATTTTCCAATCGTAGAAGAGCAATACACACGTGGAATTCAAGAACAAAAAAAACGAGGTGCAAAAATGTGTTGGATACTACCTTGATGTAAAAATGGCCCCTTTGCAAACCCAACCATAATTCCTCCATAAGGAGCTCATGGCAGCCCGTCAGAAAATGCAACAGTTATTATGTTTGTGTCTTGCCGCAATGCTTCCTTTTTTTTTTTTTTTTTTTTTTAAATTCGGTTTAATAATGCAAAATTTTGAAAGATGAGACTGAAGAAGAAATGAGTTATGAAGTTGTGTTTCTTGTCCTCCTAGCATTCTTTACGGTTAATGAAGTTGTGTTCTTTTTTTTTTTTTTCCCCTTTTTCTTACCCAAAAAAAATAAGTAATGAATAAATTCTCACCTCTTTCCAACTAAGAATTTTAATAGCTCGTGGTGGCGTAGGGGCAGATAATCTGCAATTCAAACTAGCATCAAATCCAATTGGTTGACAACCAGACGCAGTTGTTTTATTTTCTAAGCCATCTTCCCAAGCTAGAGAAGCACTAGATCTGAGGAATTCTGATGAAGAAAGAACAGACTCCAACTCTGATATGCAGGAAGCTATATGTTTTCTTGCCAACTCCAAACCTCTGCCTTGCGGCCGCCTCAAACATGTAAGAACGTGGTAAAAATGCTGAAAGCAAATAAAAATATGGTAAATGATCTTGGTTTTTTACTCGTCACACTGAAAAAGAGGTCAAGTAACAGAAAGACTTATAGCCTTCCAGAACGTTTATTTGGCAAAGAAAAAATAACAGGAAAACTCATGACCATGTCCATAATATTTGGTATGCATGAATTATGTCCAGAAAGGAGAAAGGAAGGGCCTGCAATTAACTTTCCAGAAGATGAATAGTATTGAAGAATTTCTATACTCAAATAACCCAAATTCAAAAATCTAAATAATTAATAAGAATTAAACACAGGGTAAAACCTTACGAAAGCGTAAGCGGCATAACAAAGCTTTGCAGTAGCCTTCCTCAAGATCAAGATTAGTTTGTAATGGCTCTATATCTGCACCCAAAACGAAATGCACATTAACAAGAAAGATATTTTGACACGCGTGAATGAATCCAAATGGTGATATTTTCAAACGACTAAAAACATCTTCATTCAAGACAAAATCAGGCCTCAGAAAACACAAGGCAGTAAAAGAAAGGAAAAACTGGCAGGCATGATTATGAACAAAACCGATTAAAGTAAAATTTTTTTTATTTTTTTTTTATGAGAAAACCAATCAAAGTGAAAACCAATCAAAGTAATGTAGGCAGTTCAATATAGAATCTTAGTTGGTAACGTGAGAGGGAAAAAACAAAAACAAAGGACTAATTGTTATAAATTGAACAGGCAAATATCTACCTTCTAACACTCTTCTTTTAGATGGTGGCGCTTTACAAGCACGCAATTGACGACTAGTTGTTTCTTCAACGGCATTTAGCATCGATAAGCACTTGTCATCTCCATCCCCATCTAAAGGAAGACCATAATTCATTGTAAAAAGATCCTCTTCCTGCAAAAGATGTCAGTAAAATCAAGTCCAAAACCACAATTTCACCTTTAAATATAATTTGACACCAAGTATATTTTTCAGATGCAGTTTAAGAAATTTCACATTTGGATAACTCTCCATCAGGGCCAGCTTCTTCAGTAAAATCAGCAACAAGTTAACAAATATTTTAGTCCCCTAAAACTTATTTTTACTTTTTACTTAAAAAAAAAAAGGGAAGCATGAAATTTTTTTTTTAATTGAATGAAAAAGGAATTTTGTGCAACCACCAAGAGGACAATTTCCTAAGAAGTCAAAAACAGCTAATGCAAAAGAGAAGTTCATTCCCTAACCAAGTCAGAGAAAAGTAAACCCCCAAAGTCCTCTTTATGTATCCTGATAGGAACCCGGAAATATGGACATTGTATTGAATCAAAATGAAACCACAATAATGGAAAATAACAAGATAACGGAGGGAATTTGAGGACCCCCAAGCCTCCCAATAGCCTCAGTGAAATACTCACAATCATATAAGACTCATTCTCGCTCCCCCAATAGCCCTCAACCCCCTTTTATGCAAACTATCCTAATCATCTAACACTAATTCTAAGCTACTAACAAGAATATTAAGCTGCTAACACTAGGTTCCTAACATATCCAAAAAGCAACCCAAAATTTTATTAGAATATCCTAAAATTCATTCACTCAATCCTTCTCATTCTTCCTCGACCTATATAAAAGGAGGTATGAAAGACTTTGAGAACATGGCTGCAGCCCAAAAGTCATTTATTGTTTAAGGGAGTCATTCAAACAGTACAGACCAAAAAGAGCAGTTGGAGTACGTTACTTCATGTGTACGTGCATCTGAGACAACAGAAATGACTGCCTTGCAGGTTGCTCGCATGACTCTGCAAAAAGAATGCAACAAGGCATGTGAAGACGTCCTCTCAGACCTCAGAAGATAGATGCACGAGAAGACAGTTTGTGACAATGAATGACCCTTGTGCCATGTTGCCTGCCACAAAACTGTAGTTTAGATAAAAGTAATACAAAAGGCCTTACAGAAATCAGAGCCAAAAATCCCTACATATATATGTATTAATTTCATCTTGTGTGTGTGTGTGCGTGTGTGTGTGTGTTATTTTCGTCTTATTTCTAGTTTTACACTTAATTCTATAAATATCATTGGTGGGTAGGGTAAAATAAAAATAAAAATTGTGTTGAGCTTTTGGACAAAGTGTAGAATTCCTAGATGTTAGATATTACTTTTATAAGTAAACAAAATGAATCACAATATCAGATTTTATCTTTTGTTCACTGATGACTAGTGATGCAAAAAATTTGTATACACCGAGAAAAAAGAAATCAAACCCATGATGTCTCGCCGCAATTTTGCAAAAGGAATTAGAAATTAATTTCTTCTGTGTTCTGATATTTGGAGGTAAGAATCAGATAAGATTTTTCCTCTGCATTTGTTAAAATTATAACACCAAGCAAAAGGATGGTATACAGAAAACAAAGTTACCTCACAGGCCAGAAGATGGTCCATGATATCAATAGTGCATCGAACATCATCAGTTTTATCAAAACTAATAGGAACTGGAGCAGCACCATTCTCAATTGCTTCATCAACGGAGTAATATTTACAAACAATGCCTGAGTCCATCTTCGGGTCCATTATCTAAAAGAAGCAGATAAGACAAAATTTTTGAGTGTACACTAAGCATGTAATTTCCAATAAACAGCACATGGCATGTAATGAAAAAACAAAATCAACATAGGAAAAAAATGGTGCACAATCGTTAATGCCCTGGCTAATGGTAAGAATGCTGAGAATCTTACTATCGAGCCATTTAGAACACAACGAGGACATCTTTATTTGCAAAAAATGACTAGAGAAAAAGGAATTGTATATGTAACGCCCGCTAAGCTAGCTAGTCATTCTAAATGAGTGCACCACGCACACATAGTAATGTCATGCTTGCAAATAATCCGACAAATCATATAATCATAGAATATCATAGGGGGAGGTTCCTTTTTGAGGAGCATTTTACTGCAAAAATGTCATCAACCCAGTTCTTTCTAGTAAACCTCCATGGGTGTTTGCAAACTACAAAGTTTCTTCAAAAAAAAAAAAAAAACAAAAAACGAAACATCAAATTTTATCAGCTATTTTTGTTCTACAAATAAATCAACTTTGCAAAAATATAACGCTATTCAGCTTAATCATACATTAATAATATGATTAAGTTAAGCGGTCATTTCACTATCAAGCTCAAATTCAGCAAGAAAGCAACATTTTTTTTTTCTTTTTTTCAAAAATAAGTGAAAAGCTTATACCTCCAGGGCAGACATGGCAGCAAAGAGATTAAAGTTGTCGCCATGAATGAGCTCACCATCTTCAAGATCTGCAAAACAAAGAATTCCAAAAATGAGAGGGAAAAAAAAAAAAAAACGAAACTCTCTCTCTTTCATTTTCTAACAGGCTAGATTGTTTAGAGACGATCTCTAACCGATTATAAACAGTTAAGAAACATGTTCTGAAACCTAAAAACATCAATCAAAACTCCAACTTTCCCTAAAATTTTCTGGTCAGCCAAACACACACAAAAGCAGAAGCATAGAAGAGAGAGAAAGAAAGAAAAGGAGGGAAAACCGACCTCCGCAGGCGGCGGCGAGAAGCGGCGAGATGTCGGTCCAAACAGAGTTCTCGCCAGAGGGGATCGAGGAGCGTTCGGGGACGGGCTGGTCCATGGAAGAACTAGAAGCTCCGTGAGTCTGATTGGAGAGTAGAGGAGAAGAGGGTTTTCTTCTCTCTACTGGAGAATCGCCGGAGAGAAAAACGAGAGGTTGAGCTGGTACGGAGAGGAATCGAAAAAAGCAACAGGCAGACTCGGAGGCGGGCGTCAATGGCGGTGTTTAGGGCATTGCATTGCTGTGAATCGGACTCCCCCTCCTCTCCTGACTCCTCTCCTCTGCTTCGTGACTTGTTAAGGGCTCGTCTCGCTTCTTCTTGTTTCTCCCCATGTCTACGTGTCTTTTGCGTTTTCTAATTTTTGTTATTTTTGTGGGGTTAATTATATTTCCGGTAATTGCACTAAATGACAATTCTTAATACCCTAATTTAATAATATAGCATATTTCAAAAATTAGAAAAATTATAACAGATTCTCTTTATTTTATTTCTCGAATACCAGATCTACCACTGCCTCCATCTGGTTTTCTTCCACCGGCGACGACCTTGACTCCATCTGCTTTTCCTCCATCAAAGACGAGGAGTGCTCCGGAGGTCGATGCCGATCTCCCGACCACCAAAGCTCGCGCTTTCTCTGATGATCTCCGATAGACGCAATCTTTCTCAATCTCTCCAGCGATCTCCAACATATGCAATCTTTCACGATCTCTGACAAACGCGACCTGACAAACACAATTTCTGGGAGGTGAGTTCAAGTGGTTTAGTCACGAATCTCTACCTTTGTCGTTATCATTCTCGATTCTCGATCTCGAGCTTTGTTGCTTTCTTCGATGACAGATCTATCACGACCAGACTTACATAGGGCCGTAACTTCGTACTTACTTAACTTAAATATCAACTTTGTAACGACCTGATTTCGTGAAGCCGTTAACTTACCATGCTTACTTAAACATACTTTATCTTAAAACTTACTTTTGTTTTACGTAAAAATACTGAAGTGTTTTTGTTTTCTTCTTTTAAAACTCAAAAGTTAACTTATACTCATACTTATTTATATGTACTCACTCGAGCACCGAGCTTTTAAATCACATTTTAACAAATCATACTAGTTATAATATAACAGTACTATAGACTTATCACAACATAATATAAACACATTTTACAAAAAATATTTCCCAAAACCTGTGGCGGTGTCCAACCCAAATTTCACAGTCTGTAGTGCCATCTCTCCACAGTCTTGCATCAAGCATTGCCGCTAGGTTGCTTACCTTCAGCATGAACGTAAATTATGAGCTTATGCTCAGTAAGTACAACTTTTTATTCCACAAAACATCTTTAGTAAAAGAATGCATGAACTGATTATGATTTCTTATGTTAATTTGGTTTTGGGCCCCCTATATAACATGATTGCAACGTGTAGCCATGAAGTGATTGGAGCGGTCAGTCCAATTCAACTCAAACCATGAATCAAACCATTAAACATGGAGTGGTTGGGACAACCAATCCAATCCAACTCAAATTATGGACCAAACCGTTCAAATCCGCCCTCGTGGCTAGTCGGTACGACACACGAAAACTTGTTTGTTCTATCTAATTACATGAGAACTTGTTCTTGGTTGATCATACTTGAAAACTTGAATATTAACTGTTTCTTACTTGAAAACTTAATCTTGTTATTATTATGTGATTTATTATTAGTGAACATGCTTTCATTATATCACAATAATAAAACATAAAACATATGTATATCATGTAAATCAATGCATGAATTTTTGAAAAACATGCAATGTAATAAAAACATTTTGCCCATGCTGTAGGCGGAGTTATACTTACAAGTTATCATACGCTCTTGGTCTCTCATTCCAACAAAGCACGACAACAGGTC
>JAFMPE010013442.1:0-15029 GCA_024759925.1 Ficus religiosa | reverse complement strand
ACATAAAACATATGTATATCATGTAAATCAATGCATGAATTTTTGAAAAACATGCAATGTAATAAAAACATTTTGCCTATGCTGTAGGCGGAGTTATACTTACAAGTTATCATACGCTCTTGGTCTCTCATTCCAACAAAGCACGACAACAGGTCATATTCCTGTTTCAAACAGGGCGTAAAATAAACGTTGTTCTATCTTACTATAAACCATAACATACTAGATCGGTATCCAATCTGATTACCTTTGGCAATCATAGATGCAAATCGTATCATAGTAAACCGGTATCCTATCCGATTACCATTAGTAATCATGGATACAGACCCTAACATAATAAATCGGTATTCCATATGATTACCATTGGTCATACACTTGTTACCATATTCTTAAGTAACTTAGTGTATTTTCCTTTTTCTTAAAAATACATTGTTTTCATAAATCAAGTATTATCTTAATTTAGTACTTGATATTGGCTTTTAAAATCATTTGTAAAATTTAGTTGGATTTAAAACCTTTTAAAACCATTTTTTGTAAAGTCGTAGTTTCTTTCGAACAGAGATCATAAAATTGTAAAATCCTAAAAATTGCTTTTGAAAACAGCCCTTTTAATTTGGTTGCCAGTACACGTGCAGGAATTTCTTGTACCCTGCATAGTTTTGAAATTCCCTTTTATCTTTAAATCGGTTTAAAATTTGGAAAAAATTTCTTCATAGTAGTTGTAGATCTTATCGAAACCTACAACTTTTGTTTTTCATTCAACACTTAAATCTAACTTGAGCTTACTTGTTTTTCCTTTTGAAAAATTATTGCCGCGTACACTATCTGTACTGACCAGCTTCGGATTTTGATAAAAACAGAGGCCTTTGGAGTATTATTTTCAAAAACTATTTATGATGCCCTCTATGATTTTCAATTTTCTATAACTTTACAGTTATAACTTTTTTCAAATTTGGCCTCTAAGCGCCTCAAAGTTAAGTTTCTAGAAAACTGTCCAGTTAAATCTGAAAATTAACAGTTTGCATTTTTTTGTTGATTTTTGCTTAAAAATCTGTGCACCCTGCCTCAAACGGGCAAAGCCGTGAGCTTACGTCAACATGCAACGCATCGGATTCATTTTTAACATTCAAACATACACTTATCTCATGTTCTTGAAAAACACAATATTGATAACTTTTCAAGCTTACCAAACTGTGTTTTAGGTTAATTCCTTAACCAACACACACTTAGCATTCACATCATCATTATCATCATTATTCATAAAATCTCCCTACTTAGACATGTGAAGATATTTTCACAAACACATGGTGAGCAATGAGCGCACATAACCTTAAACTCAACATCGAGCATAAAAATCAAACTCTAGCGTAGATCTAGTATAACCAATCATCAAAAATCATAAAATAAGAAGCATGAGCTTATACTTTTACAACCATAGCTTGAAATACACATAAATCCCATAAATGAAATTCTTAATTAGAGGGTTGAGATTATACCTCTAAAGCTTTGAAAGAGTGGTTCTAGATCCTTGCATGAGCAAAATTCTTGCTCCACTCTTCCTCCATAGCAACCGGCCACCCTCCTCTCACCTCTAATTTATTTACATGTAAATATTCAAATTTACTTTTTTTTATACCTTATTTACTTAGTAAATCTATTCTATTTATCCTTTCAAAAGAAAATTTGTTATATTTATTTGTAAATACAAAGATTTACAGATAAATAATTAGATTTACTTTTTTCTTAATATTATATGGATTTACATAATAAATATTGGATTTATTGGATGAAATAAAAAATCTCAAAAAATTAAAAAATGTTGTGGTGAAAATTTTCAGATTTACATGAAAATAATTAATTTTTAAACTAGTAAATATGATTGTATTGCATTTTACATGTGATTTCTTATATTTTTCCTTTAGTAAATATTCAGATTTACTTTAGTTAATACTGTATTAATAATAATAAATATCATGTTTAGCTTTGATAATAAACAAGTGAAATAACCAAATTTACAAGATTTTTAAATTATTACAAAATAATTTGAAAATCCTACTAGTAAATATATATATTTCTTAAAAAAAAAAAAAAAGAAGTAAAAACATAAATTTACTTGAAAATCCAAATATATTAGGAAGTAAATATTTACTTGTAATAAGATTTATTGATATTAGTATGATATATATCCTCTCTATAAAAAATTATATAATGCATTTCCCCAAATTTTATAAAATTGCAATTTAAAATTTGACACATGGATACGAGGAGCTTGCCCAACCCTCAGAGCCTAGCCTACGAGGCATTGTGTGTGCACAACCAAGGCTGTGCGGGCGCCTAACGTGTAAAGCTGTGAGCTTGCGCCCTCAGTACCCCCAGCATGCACGTTAAGTCACGTACGCTGGCACCCATTCTACACCCAGCTTGATGGCTAATGCCAGCGGGTCTAGCCAGCACGCGCCACTTACGTGTGTGTTAGGTTGCGCACCAAGCCCCCATGTGGGGTTTGGTTCCTTCCTTTTGTGTCTTATCCTAATTTTCTAATTAGGGTTTTAATTGTGAAACCCTAATTGAATTAGGACTACTACACATTAATTTGTTCAATATTAAAAATTAAGTAGAAAACAATTTTTTTTGGGAAAAATAAATTAAGATCCTTAATCTTCATCTCCTCTACTGATAAATTTCAAAAAAAAAAAAAAAAGAAACACTATAACGTTTCTGGTGTACAAATTTTCTAAATATTCAAAAAAAAAATAAAAAAAATCAATGGAAAAATTACGATGATGATGAACCCCTCCCATAGTTACATGAAAAATCCTAGATACAATTTTTCTAAATTCTAAGAAATCATGATAGGCAAAATTGAGTATGCTTATAATAAATTTAAAATAACCACATACATCATATATAATTCATGATAACAACATAATAGAAACCCCAGAATGCTATTCTCTAAAAAATATTAGATCCATACATAGTTTAAGGACAAAATTAGGTTGTCCAATTTATATATATGGCATAATCATGAGTTGTCTCTGATACTACTTGTAGGAAAAATGGGTAATTTATGCAGTGGAATTTTAAAAAATTTTCTTAAGATCGTACTAACTCATTTTGCCATATATAATAAATTATTCTACAATCTACATACCTTGAGAAAAGATAATAGGAATGCCAGAGGACGTGATTAAAGAGAGATTCAACCAATTAATCTTTTTTACTATTCTCTAATTCCTGAACGGTAGAGTGTGTGGGCACTTGGTCTCTTGATCGGTATTTGTATGCGGCTTTCTCCTTCCAACCACCTAGAATTCTTTCATCTTATTGTTACTATAATGGAAGAATAATAATAAGTTTGTTTCCCTTAGAGTTTGTGGTCTAAATAAAATAGGAGCCCCTAGGGTCTTATTTATAGTGAAGAAACTGGGTGTAATTTAAATTCGAATAGGACTAAGAGATTCAAAATTTAATTCAAATTTTTTATTCTAATTATCTTATGATTTTATCTCCATAGATAATGTTCCATAACTCTAATTTAAATTCAAAAAAAAAATCATGGTAACTTTATTTGAATTAAATAATTATGTAATAATTATCAAAATAAAATCAATAAGTAGAAATTATGTTCCTTCCCTTATCTTCATAAAAAACGCCTACACAACGTAGACTAGGATAAGATTTTGTTTCAATTTCAAATTCAAATAGGATAATTACCATATCTAATTGAAAATATTTATTTAAATAAGATTATCTAGATATTTAAATTAATTATCCAAATAATTAATTTATCCATATCTTTTAATTTAAATTATTCTCATATTTATCATAAAAGATAAATATAATTAATTCAAATTTCAAATCTTATCTTCGAATAAATATTTATCCAAACTAAATATTTATTCAATTAATTAAATGAAACTAAATACCTATTCTGCCATTAGCAGAAAAAATGCCTACATCTTGTGGTAGGTGTTCCGAATTTTTCTCTTCACTAAGTCCAAGAATTAAAGCCATAATGAATATCATAATTGATTACTATCCGTTAAGGAATTATATTGAGCTAATAAAAAGGCCAATCGACATATATAGGCTCTAACAATTTATGTAATTTATTATTCTATATAAAATAAATTAATTATACAATTATTAGTTTCAGAGTTACACCACTAGAAACCTAAAACTGCACTCCCAATTATATATCGTATTACATAAGCCAGTATGTAATTGCAATCCAATGACCTTGTCATATATGTAACACCCTCATATGATATTCATGATCAACTTAATATCAAAGTCCGTTTAACCTTTTGATCACACTATCTTAAATATCTATTATACATCCAATAGGAAAATAATTATTCACCTAAAGTGAATAATTAGTCATTTGCCCAGCAAAATGACCTGAGATCTCGTCCATTTTCATATCCTGTATAATGTCGTTAAGATGATAACTTTTACTCTTTTATAGGAGCTATGATTCCATATCTATAAGCAAAGCTAACATCGAATATAAGTCATATTCCAAACGAACCAGTGTAATAGCTTACTAATCCGAGACGTTTTAGCCTTTGGAATATCAAGGGGTGTTTGGTGAATGAGTTTAGTTTAAGATTTTTAAGTTTCAATAGTAATTTTTCAGAAAAGACAAAAAAACTTTTTCAGAAAAAGACAAAAATCATGATGAAAAAAGTACAATTTAGTTTAAAATATTTTTGAAACCAAACATGCCCTCAAAGTACATAATTCATAAACATGAGGTCATTTACTTACTCAGGATTAAGGTTATTATATAATGAATGTCAAAAGTGAATTAATCTAATCAAGTAGAGTTATAGATTAATTAGACTTTGGTCTCGTTCAATATATCACCACTGCTAGGTAATATATCTATATCTCTACTTGGGAGTTAGCTCGCTCCAGATGGTCAAGACAAACCATCTCTTAAATTAGCTTTAGACAACATAATAGTCTTCATATGAGTTAGATGCTCACTCCAACCTCATAGACTATGAACTATATGTTTATACTACTTACTTTAGAACATTATTTTCTTGCATATAAAAATCCATTGCATGTAACATTCTAATATTTTAAACATCAAGTAGTCGATGAGCCATATTTGCTTACATTTACTTTAACATGTAAATTTAAATGAGGACAATATAGAAAAGATGTTATAAAAAAAACCTTAAATATATTATTAATCAGTTCAAAATAAATAAAATATAACTAAAATGTCTTTACTCTTAGGGCATTCCCAACATCACTAGTGGTGGATCTCCCTTCATTTTCTCCGAGGTTGTCAATGGCAAACTATTAGTCTGTGAAAAGCTTTGCAGCCCCATTCCTGCTGATAGCGTACGTTGAACGATGGCCAGTGGGAGGACATTTATTGGCCGGAGGGAGTTGTAATGGTGGCCGGTGGGTTTGGGATCGAGGAAAATTTGTGAAAAAAAAAAATAAAAAGAAAAAGAAAGATTTCAAAAAATGTAAATCTGAAATTGAAAAAGGTCAAAAAAAAAAAAAAAAGATTGTATGTTTGTTAAAGGATGTAAATATTGGTGTACGTTATATCATGACCATTCATTATTCCATGCCATCATTTTGCATCGTTGGATTGAGCACTACTGGTAATTACTCTTAATGAGACTCTACTACAGATTACCCCTAAAATATTCATTTCTCAGTATTATATTTTGGAAAAATGTCATAAATTCCCCCCGAATTTTATCACTAGTGTCAACATGCCTCATGAATTATGAAATATACCTATTGCGTCTCCTGAACTTTAACATGTGTGTCAAAATGTCCCTTTATTTAGTTGCTGTTAGTTTTTCCATTATCTTTTGTGTCAAAATGCCCCGAACTTTGTGTTTGTGTCAAAATGCCCGCTGATCTTTGCAGTTGTGTCAAAATGCACCCTGATCTTTATTATTTGTGTCAAAGAGCCCCCTGATTTTTAATATTTGCGTCAAACTATCCCATGTTTCTTATTTTATTTATAAATTTCTACCCAAAGAAAATGTATATGTTTTTTACCCCCTTTTTTTTTTTTTTTCCTTGTTTTAATTCAAATTTACATTTATTTTGATTTTGTTAAACAAAAATGACTATACAACTTATGTTTATTATTTTATTGTCACAATAGTATAATTTTTAGTTTAATTATGATTGATAATACTGCACCAAATTATGTAAACTAATCACTTTTTAAATTAAAAAATATAACTAAGAATGTGTATCAGAATAAATTTACAATACTTATTCCCATTATGAGTCTAAGCAAACACATGAATTAAATTCGTTATGACTATAATTTCAAATTATATCATCCAAGTAAATAGCATATTTGAAATCTAAATCCTACATCTGAGTCCTACCAACTATGGTTATGCATAAGTAAATCCATAACCTAAATAAACTTGAATTAAAATAAATAAAATAAAATAAATATGTTGAAAAAAAGATGCAAATCACTTTATTATAATTATTAATATATATATATAATTTTACTTGTTCTAAATCGTTAATAATTATTAGGTAATTATATAATATTAGACAATTAAAATAATATAAATGAGACAGTTTAATACAAGTATTAAAAGATTAGGTGGTAGTTTGACAATAATATTAAAGATCAGATGGTATTTTGACATTAAAAATAACGGAAAAACTAATGGCAACTAATTGATGGGGTAACTTGATACACATGTTAAAGTGTAGGGTTCACAATAAGTAAATTTCATAATTCAGTGGGCATATTGACACCAGTAACAAAATTCATTGGATAATTTATGATCTTTTTCTTTACATTTTTGTTGAGTGGATCGCTAAAAAAAAAAAAAAAATTAAATTCGGCCCAAATGAAGCCCAAAAAAATGTAACTTTGTTTCTCAATTATTGTGGTTTGAATATTTAATCGTCGTTTTACATCTCATGTCATTTCTTATTCAATGTACTTTTGCACTATCCTGCTGAATATCAACCATAAAACAAATAGAAAAGAAAAACTGAGAGATTATAAAAATGAAGAAAGCAAGAGAAGGCGAATTGAAAAGATAATCAAACATAAAAACAAGGAAAACACCGAAATGGATGGATTGTTGAATCTCTTTAATTGTGATTAACTTGTTTGAGAGAGACAATATTATCTGACTAGGCAGAAGACAACAAGGGAACCATAGTTGGTCCTGATCTTAATTTTCATCTCCTTTTCTTTTACAACTTTAAAACTAAAATATCGGACCCAAAATTCTCTCCATTTTGCACATGTTGAGTACTTGTTGTCAATATCCTTAAGTAAAAAAAAAAAATATTTGGTATTGACGAAATAGATCGA
This sequence comes from Ficus religiosa, assembly GCA_024759925.1. Classification (NCBI taxonomy): domain Eukaryota; kingdom Viridiplantae; phylum Streptophyta; class Magnoliopsida; order Rosales; family Moraceae; genus Ficus; species Ficus religiosa. The sequence continues at coordinate 7,693 of JAFMPE010013442.1, read as the reverse complement.
ATAAAACCTGAAACAGTAACATTTTTTTTTCTCTTAAGTAACACGGCAAGTTGAAAACAGGATTAATGAGTAGGAAAATTACGAGTCACTTGGAACCAGTAAATATGGAATACGAAAAAATTAAAAAAACATGGAAGTTGATAAGTTGGATTGGAATTATTCTCGGCTGTCAAAGTAGGGGAACAAAATCTTCAGAGCATGGTTGAGACATGTTTGCAGGGGTGCATGGTTGATTCTTGCGAAGGACCCACACCAGCGTTTTGCCTAGTCTTGGCTTCCTCCCGAACGATATGTTGGCTTCCTCCTATCTCATCAACACCCAGCTATTATATATTTAACACTTCCGTCTTGCGTGACCAGGGAATCAACATTCTACACGCCCAACGACCTGCATTAATAGCTTCAGCAATGAATGGCAGTCTTTTTAAGTTTTTCGCCTCTGCACCCTGTCTTCGTCAGACCCTATGCCCTACTCATGCCATATTTTTTCCTGACTACCCCTTCATTGTAAAGACCTCATCTTCGCCGTCCGTTCACAAAACAAAAGAATCCAATGGCTAAGATTATGCCAACGGACGCATACGGTCACCATTCCAAAGACATTTTCCCTATATATATTATTATATAAATTATATTATATTATGTTATATTTTAAATATAATATAATTAGTTTTCAATTTGGAATTGATCTTAATTTTGGATATTAGGAATATTTAAAATTAAAGATGGATTATTTGGGTAATCTACCTTACTTTATGAATAAGATTTATACCAAGGCAGAAGAGACCTAGAAGTCACAAGGAAAACCTAATGAGAAACGTTCTACCATTGCACTCTTTGTTTTCTCATGTGTTGAGGTCAAAAACAAAGACACGTAAATTATGAGCATGTAAATCATTCCTTCAATTAGAAAAAGCCCACTCATTTTTTCAATTAAATGACGGAGGTAAGGTGTGGAAGAACATGGTCTTTAAGATAGGATTGTTTATGGATTCGAAAGTTTATTTTGAAAGAGTAGACCTAATCAGACAACGTTACAATTCTCATTCTCTACAAATTAATATAGCTATAGAACAATAATGAAAATTTGAGAAATTCTAATTGTCTATGGTCTCACGCTTCTGCTAATTTTTTTTCCAACATCGGTTTTTGAAACCAACATGAAATTCCCTAAAAAGCAATTGCGGCCTTCAACTGATTTCGGTGCCGAAAACCTCCTCGGAGGGGTTTGCTTGCCTATAAAACCCGAGTTAATGCCTAAGTTTTAATACCTGGAGAAAGTTAGATTTAGAGACCCCGAGTTAGGCGTAGATACCGATAGCCCCCGAGAGGAGCCGTGGTTGACCTTGTGGAATGGTGTTTCTTCATGTTCCTGTCCTCGTCTTGGCAAGGCTGAACAATTCCTTTTGTAAGAAAAAGGATGAGCAAAAGACTTCACGAAATTGATGGTGAGTTGAAGAAGAAGATAGATAATTCTCCATGGGGCCATCGAGTGGCTAATTGTAGATGAGGAAGATGTGTCTTGATCTTGATGTTGTCAACGAGCCAATAGAGTCGATTGGGGAGACTACTATTGTGTTGCTTTGACCCGAATGAGTTACTTAAAGAAGTAGCTATAAGAGTCAACAAAGATTGACTCGAATATCCTTTTGGAGCTCTTGTTGCTTATAGGTTGATCATTCATCTTGCTGCCTGTGTTGATCTTGGGTTGTTGAGTGTGTAACCCGTATGTTCGAATGCTTATTGCTTCCATTGACTCGCTTCCTAGTGCACTTGATGCTTCTTTGTTTTGAGTCATTTTGAGTTCGTTGAATATGTCTTCGTGAGTCTATATAAATCGACTGTAGGTCTCGAGTCATTATTCAACTTTAGAGATCAACTAGAAGTTGATGTGACAAATTGACTTGGAAGTTGCTGTGATCGATTGACTGATGAGTCGATGTAGTTGATTGATTTGAGAGTCAAAATTAGCTCATCAACTTGAGTAAGTAGCTGATAGAAGATCGACTCGTGGGTCAATGTGATCGATCGACGTGGGAGTTGATGTGACTGAAGAGTCAATAGTGGCTGATCAACTCAAGAAAGTAACTAATCGACGTAGGAGCCAATATGGCAGATCGACTCATGGGTCGATGTAATGGATCGACTCGACTGAAGAGTCGTGACTCGTTGATTGACTCAAGAAAGTAGCTGATCGATGCGGGAGTCGATGAAATTAATAGACTCATGGGTCGATGTATTTGATCAATTGGATTGAGGAGTCGTGAGTTGATGTAACTAATTGGTGTGATTGAAAAGTCACGAGTCATCGATTGACTCAAGAATGCTGCTTATCGACATGAGAGTCAATGTGCATCATTGACTTGATTGATAAGTCATGTGTCGCTGATTTGACTTGTGCAATGTGTTAAGATGCCAATGATTGGCCATCCTAGTCTTTTTCCTCCCCAAGTCTTTGTCAAAATGCTTGAATTTTGAGAAAGACTTTGAGTGTCGCTTCTTGTTGAATGAGTTTCAACTACGTACTGTAATCTACGGGTTTTACCCCGAAGTCATCGAGGTGCATGTGTGTGGCCGGAGATTGGGCTATAGTATGAAAGTTGTATCATAGAACATTTGAGGTTCTCGGCCTGAGAAGGACATGATGCAATCAATTGAACTCGTTGTGTGAGTTGTAGATAGTCGTTTATTCGACATTACCCGTCGTCTTCCTTAAGCCCTCACCCTACGATTTAAAATCCGGATGAACTTAGAAAAATCGAAGCTTGCAAGAAAGATAGGACATTTGGATGGTTCAATTGGGGTGATGAAATGCAATATCTAATCACAAAAGGAGTGGATAATTGTAATATTATTCAAATTCAAATTCAAACTTGAATTTGACTTGTGATTGGATTCTCCCATCAAAGTCTATGAAAAGGAGGCTTGCCCACACTTCAAAGGACACTTGAAATCACTTACTTAGACTAAGCCTACGCATAAATCGTCCAAGAGAGAGAGTTGATTATTGAGAGATTGAGCACTATCCAAGATCGTTCAAGAATTGCTACAGGAACCCCATTGCTGCCTCACGTCGCCTTCACTTCACCAGAATTCCTCATTTTCGGCCTTCTCCCCGATGCTCTTGTATCCAATTTTCCTCTTTTTCTTATCTTCCCCATTCTTGGCTTGCACGATCTCTATTGTATTTTTCTACATACATAGTGAATGTTTTCGAAGCATTGACAGAGGACGTAGCCCACAAGATTACGGGTGAACCTCTATAAAAAATCCTTGTCTCGTTATTTATTTTCCGCACTTTACTTTTTTCATTTGTGCACAACCTGCTAGATCAACTCTAGGTGATGGATCACACTAACAATCGATGCCCAAATAGGTCATTGGCCCTTAATACAAATTCGACTGTAGATTTCACCCCCTACAATCTTATATTATGAATACAATATAATTAGTTTTTAATTATGTATTGATCTTAATTTTAAATATTAAGAATATTTAAAATTCAAGATGGAATTTTGGGTAATCTATCTTGGTCTATAAGTAGGATTTATATCAACATAAATGAGGACTTTCGGTTCAAGAGTTTTTGATTGTTAGACTTTTAGTCAAATAAGAAACTCAAAGAGAGAAAAATTCTCCTTTGCACTATTTTGTTTTTCTCATGTGTTGAGAGCCAAAATAAAGACACCAAAAAGTGAGTGAGTGAATCAATCCCTCTATAGGAATGCCCACCTTTTCGTTCAATCATGCGATGAAGGTAAGGTGTGGAAGAACGTAGTCTTGAAGGATGAGATTGTTCGTAGGTTCAAAAGTTTATTTTGAAAGAATCGACCTAATTGGACGACAGTACAATTCTCACTCTCTACCTCTTTTAGAAATTAAATTAATATAGCTATAGAACGATGGTGAAAGATTAAGAAATTTTTATTGCTCATGGTCTCAAACTTCCATTAGTTTTTTGCCAATTTTGGTTTTTGAAAGCAACAAATCCATGTGGCCTCTATGGTCTCTCACACCTCACACACCAATTTGTGCTAACTTGATTGCTTTCAAATTTTTCTTTTCTTATTTTTTTTTTCTTGATTTTTGACCACTAGACCACGGCTACTCCAGCCTCTTAATAAGATCCTAATTATGTTAAAATATTTATCCTGTTATCAATCTCAATATTTATCAATCTCAATATTGTGTAGTATTATATATATGCATGTATATAATGTATATATGAAAGAGAGACGCATTTTTTTTTTCCGTTCAACCATCATTAGCAGAAATTTGTTGATTTCATATTGAACCTTTTATTTTATTTATGTTAAATTTCATTACTTGAAGATACAAGTACTCCATATGTTCAAATCTAACCTAAATTTAAACTAAGTAAATACATTTATTTATATATTGTCTTATTGAAAACAATTAGAAAAAAAAAAATTTTTTTTTTGTATAGAAACATTATTAAAAATCTAATAAATAAAAATTTTGTAGAACAAAATATATAAGCTGAAAATAACATAATAACATATTTATTTATATATTCAATAGAGAAATAATAAGGAAAAAAAAAAAAGATTCTTTAATGGTGAAACATTATTAACCATATCTACTTTTAATTAAGTACTTTACTAAACAAAAAAAAGCATTAAAAAAAAAAAATTGGAGGAAAATTTCAAAGACGTGCCTGATACTAGTTTTCTAAAATGTGTTGAAAAGTTGTAACCTTTGCTTGCATTATCACTTGCTTGCTAATACAAGCGGCCATAACTCGAAAGAGGACAGATTATAGTATTATATAGAGAGCCAAAAAGGGCCCCCCCAAAAAAAAAAAAAAAAGGCTCCTCATAAAACTAATGATCAACTTGAGGAAAAATGCCAAAAGAAGTTTAATTATTTATAATGTCATATATGTCTATTTTTAATACGCACGTATAACACAATTCTTGCCCTTTGGTAGACAGTGATGAATTCCTTCTAAACGGGGTTAGAAATTTTTAGGATGGAAGAAGGAAGCCTTTAATTAGTTTCTTTCCCAAACTTGGAAAGGTGAAGGAAAGAAATAAAAAGAAAGTAGATTACTCTTCGCTTTGAATTGGGTAATTGTAATTTATCTAATTACGTACTATCCATTTGAATATATATGTACGTATATATATATATATATATATTTCTTACTGGAGCTAATTCAAGGAGCTAATTTATCTAATTACGTACTATCCATTCAAGTAGATTACTCTTAGATTTCTGTTTGAAACCTAAGAAGGTTTTTTTTAATTTTTTTTATATTTTATATTTTATATTTTTTTATTTTAAATTAATAAAGTGGATATTCATAAGGTTTATATCAATATATATACATATATTAAGATTGATTTTCTTATGAAAAATATACAAGCCCGATTTTATTGTATTATATGGCAAACAATATTCTAAGTTTAATTTAGAGGTTATGATTTATCTTCTATGGTCATTTCTGTTCTACGGCCATCCCAATAGTTAGTGTACTATAGAGTAATATAAAATAGAAAAAATTAAAGGGAAAACAAATTCCATCTACATGTGAAAATGAAAGTAATAAGAATTTGTGAAGTTAGAAGAAAATATATCTTACCGGAAAAAAAAAAAAAAAAAAGGCAGGGCTGAAACTTAACTGATGAAAAGCATATGGAATTGTGTAAATGCTTCCTCTAGGAATGAAAGTTTCTTCTTTGTATTATTCAAAAAAAAAAAAAAAAAAAGAAAAAGAAAAAAGAAAGTTTCTTCTTTGTAAGATGTATAATTCCTCGACTCAGACGGTTTGCGAATAACCGCTCTTGCTCTTGCCAAATCTTCTTCAATCATCACTAAGCTACTTTTCTCCTGTCAAAAACGATAAAGAGACAAGAAAAAAAGTAGTAACATATATTGAATTTAAAAAATAAAAAATAAAAAATCAAGCCTAAATTATAAAAATTAAACTTCATCAAGGAATTGTTACCTTAATCTTAACGGTGATTTCGGATTTATGTGGCGTCTAATCCTCCGGTGGTGTTTGGCTTTGAGATGGAGGAGGTGGGATTTTTGATACAAATAGATGGCTTTCGTCATGGCTGATTATTTGTGTGTGAGGATCATGAAGAATTTTGGAATAGAAAAAGGTCGTGTAAGTGAGGTTATTTTGGTAATATACTAAGAAGGAAGACAAGTAAAACAATAGAAGAAGAATTAGGAAGAGAAAAGGGAGAACTACAATATGTATGTAGATATGACAATATTCTTTGCAGGGATGGGGCCCCGGGGGGCGGATTGGGGGAAAAGTTCGGGGATGGGGACAGGAACGGGGATGAAATCTTATCTCCAACAATTACCAAGGCGAGGATGGGGAAAGCACTTTTCGGCCCGCCCCCGCCCCGTCCCCGTCCTCATATATGTATGTACGTATCTATGTGATTTTATATACATTTATAAATATGTAATATATTATGAAAACTATTTTTGAAAATTTTAAACTATGAGAAATAGACAAAAAATGATAATTTTATGTTTAATTTTTATGGTTTCCAGTTTTTTTATTTTTTATTTTTTATTTTTAGCTTAGGTGTTTTATAAAGGTTTAGTTTTAAGAATTTGTAACGTTTTACTGAGATTCTTAATAGCTTTATTTTTTAAGATTTTATTTACGTATATTTAGAGATTGGTTTGTTTATGAGATCTTTGATTTTGAACTAAATTTATAGTACATTTCTACTTTATTGTTTGCTTTTACTTTGTTCTATTTTCAAATTTATATTTATAATAGATGCGGAACGGGATGGGTATGGGGGAAGCCCCTCTGATAGGGAATCCCCATCCCCGGCCCTCCTTTTATTTAAACGGAGATGGGGACGGGAATGGGGATGATTTTGGTGGTGGGGATGGGGACGGAAAATCATTTTTCATCCCCACCTTACCCCGTTGTCATCCCTATCTGCATGGGATATCCAGTTGCTGCCATGGCTGTGCTTGTTTCTGATTTTAGTTTCTTCAAATGAATACAACTTAGGAGGAACGTTGGTGATGATATACATAAACTTTTATAAATATATGAAAAATGTTACAAGTATAATATATAATATACTAGCGTGACATGTTTGGATTCTCTGTCACAAACCAATCATCTACATGTGGCGCCCTCTTGGAAAAATTATAGTACAGAAATTATATAGTGGGCCAAAAAAATTTAATAAAATTAGAATGTGTGTTTTGTAAATTGGAATTAAAATGTGTGTTTGGTTAAAAAATAAATTGGAAATAATATGTAATATATAGAATTGTATAGAAATTTGAAATGTATTAAGAATATACAATATGGACCTTATTTTTGTTCTTCTTGTCATTGTGAGAATTTCAATACAAAAATCGTCTTATTTCAACTTGAAATTAGATAGTTATGGACATTTAAAATTTGAATTTCATGAAAATATAAGAGGAGAGAAAGTGAGATATAGGTTTAAGAGTTTTGAAGTTGATAGATAAAATTCATGTTGGAATTGCGAGCTCTAAGTATTGTGACGTCTTAACTTTTACAGAACATGCAATAGATTGGGCTTATATATCTCTTCATTTATGTGCTCTTTTATGTACTTTTCAATATTATCCTGATTCGTAGTTAATTAATATAATTATTTTACTGTTGAGATGTGATATTTTTAATTAAAATTATTTTTTTAATCTTTTATAA